>CAKNXH010063639.1:0-98733 GCA_932178445.1 Andricus quercusramuli | reverse complement strand
AAAAAGTGGATCAGTTCCACGTCTTATTAACTTTAAGAAAATCATTCACTGTTAACTGGTTGGTGCTGCCCCTCCTTACCCTAGTAGCGTTTGCTTTTAACTCGTTAGCTTCTTCAGATGATATATATGCTTCTTTATCCTATCTATTAATAATAATATTATTGGATTTTTCAGTAGTGGCCGTATACTTGAATTTAATTTCTTTAAATTTATATTTATTTCATATTAAATTTACCATTTGCTGAATATATTCAAATTAATGTTTACAACAATTGTGTTACCTTCATCTGATTTCAAAAAAATAATATCAGGATTATCTTTGACAAATTTGATTTTTGGACAAACAAACTTTTTTTTTTATTTGACCTTTGATACCGAAAATTTACTTATAAACCTTCAGTTTTCGATTCTTCTCGAAGAACAGTACCTAAAGCACACATATGATTAGCAAGGTCTGAATAAGTCAGATTGCATGGAGGAATATTTAACTTTTTTTCCAGATTATTTTTTTTTAATGATCCGCGACTGCTAAACCCTTCGCATACAATTCATTTGCAATTTGACTATCGGAGGGCTTACCCCACTCTTGCTCTAGACTTGTTTTACTGATGCTTCTGTCTGTATTAATAAAATGAATTAATGAAAATTCGCATTTGTCCCCTGCTTGTGTTAAGCACGTGCATGAAACTTAATTTTCATTCTGCTCTGAGACAAGCTGTAAACAATTTTTTTTTAAATTACTATTTGCCCCATTACTAGTTTGAAAAATGATATACTGTCATGTATTATAGACAAAGCCTTTCGTTTTTTAATAATCTTATTATGAAACTCAATCCCAGGCTTTATTATATCAAATCCGGTTCTTATTATAATATTCATAATGAGTTATCAATGTAAATAATCATATTGAGGTTATATTTACACCGGTTTAAAGAATGTATGTACAATTAAAAACTTACAATAACCGTGTCTCTTTTTCAAATATTGTTTCTCAAATAAAATTTTTCAAATAGTAAATATATACTTCTTTTATTTACATATATATATATATATATATATATATATATATATATAATTCCTTTTTATTCATTTCACCCCGTAATATTTACTTTTTCATCTGACGAGAAATTCCGATTTCTGTCGCTCCGAATACTAGCAGTCATATCCGGTATCGTTTCAAGATCATGTCCTTGGCGAATACCAAAAAGCACAATCTTTTTGAACGAATACATGAATTTTTAAGAAAATAGCTGAATTTTCATCCAAAAAAGAATTTTCGGTGAAGAAAGAAAAAAATTTCAACTACTTGAAATTTCGATTTTCTCCATGGTCCATACTTTTAATAAATAAAACCAGAATGAAAAGTACTATCCAAAAATAGTCCAAACAAATTTTGTAGAACTTTTCGAAAGCTGCAATTATTCATCGCTGAAATTTTTTTCCGAGAATCACGTCGTTTGGCTCAAAATTTAAATTTTCTATTTTTCCATCGTATTTTGAATAAATAAAACTAAAATAACAAGTCATATTAAAAAATGTGAAATAGAAATTTTATAGTACCTTTCAAAATGTGTTATTTCAAGCATAAAATATTTTCATTTAAAGTGAGTAATAGTTGACCTAAGCCAAAAACGAATATGATTTTTTGACAAAAAGTTAATTTTTAATCAAAAATTTGAGTTTCAAGCCAAATAGACAAATTTTCAGTTAATAAAATTGATTTGAAGAAAATGAAGAGTAGCTTACTTTTTAATGAGGAAGATGAGTTTTTCGTTAAAAGTAGGAATCTTCAACAACAAGAAAAATAAATTCTAAAGAATATAGTTTAACTTCCAACCAAGGTGTTGAAGTTTCCCCGAGTCGAAATATAGGCCCTACTTTGATGCTCTAAATGGAAGTATTGCTTCTACTTTGAAGCTGCTTATTCTACTAGCTCCTACTTAGCCGCTCTTGGAGATATTTTCATTCTATTTTGCTTCTACATAAATCTTAGCCCCTACATTGCAGCGCTTGTCTCTACGTTCTTGAGTTTTATTAACGTCTCCTTTGAAGCTCTATAATCTTCACAGAATTTTTAAGTTCTCTTTTAAAGCTCTGTAACTTTTTGTATATTTTTAACTCCTCCTTAGACACTTCTCAATCTCTAAATTTGAAAAATATTTTTTTAACTCCTCGATAAACACTTCTTAATCTCTGTATAACATTTTATAATAATTTTTGTTAACAAAAATCAAATACAAAGTTTGATATGATATCAAGACATCTATTCCAGAGGAAAATTGGCTCAACACTAATGTTTTATCTTTTCTTTTTCATAATATTTATCTTTGTTGTGAATTGTAATTTTAAAATTTGTTAAGTTGAATGGAGGGTCTTGAATGAAAGTTCTAACCTCGAAAGTCGATCTCTTCACATTTCTTAAAAAATATCGTAATCATAAGCAATTCCATGTCAAATCATCACAAGGATTTCAGCTATTGTTAGTAATTCAGATGAAAATTCTTGTATACGTTCTTCAAGGTGTTGAAAGAAAAACGCTAGAATAATTTTTTTCTCAATCCAAAAACTTGAGGGATATTCAAAATTGAAAATTTTGGTCCTCTTTTCTAAAATTTTCAAAACTTTCGTGATTTTAGTGATATCAAGGTCATTTTTTTTAATTATTCGTAATAGGACGCAGTTAAAAAAAAATATATTTCTAAAACTGCGTCCTATCACGAATAATTGAGAAAATATACCTTAATATAATTAAAATCACCAAAGTTATGAAAGTTAAAGAAGAAAAGACCAAAAATTTTAATTTTGAATATTTCCTAAGTTTTTGGATTTTTTTTAACAATTTTTTTGGGTTTTTTCCTTGCAACATCTAAGAGGAAGGATACTAGAATTTTCATCAAAACTAATAACAATGGCTGAAATTCTTCAGATGATTTGACATGGAATTGCTCTTATATATTTTTTACTCTGTAGAGTAACTTATTTTATGAAATAGATAGGATAGCCACTACCACGTACCTATAAATGTATAATGTTATCTTCGATATTATCTTCATATATATTTTCTTTTGCTACACTCGGCACCAGGTGCCGTTTGTCTGATTAAGCGGTTTTTAAGGGGTTAACCCTACTTGCAAATTTTGAAAAATTCGATTTTTGGGTTTTGACATTTTCTGAAAGTAAATCATTTGAAAAATATTTTCTGAAAGTCTTAATGAAATCTGAATGAAATTGTAGAAGTTATTCAGTCGGAAGCGTAGGCGGGTCCGTCTAGGTCTAGGCAGTTTCAGAACTTTAAATGCGTTTTTCTCGAAACGACGTTTTCAAAGTCGGTGAACAAGATTTATAGAAAACCGCTTAACCGATCATTTCCAAACTTGGAAACCTTTTTTGTGATATCGAGAAGCAGTACTTAATCGAAGGAATTTTTTTTTCATTGAAAACTTTTTTTTTATTTTAAAAACGAATGTGTTTTTTTCGACAAAAATCGATTTCTCAACTTTGACTGGCCGCCTACTTATATATTATAATTTCTTGAAATATTTTAGATTTTCCCATTTCGGATGATCGAGTCCTGAGCAGTGTTGCTCACCGCAATACACCTTCAAAAAATCATACTACGGTGTATCAGTAGTAACTTATGACATAATGTGTATTCTTGAATGAAAATTAGCGTAAATTAGGTTTATATGATACTCTTTTAAATATACAAACTTTTACCAAAAAGTATTTTTTCATTTTTTTAAAAAAAAATCGATAAAATTCACTTTCTTATTGCGTTGCAAGTAGGGCTAACCCCTTAACGACGATGGTCCCGAAAGTACACACACAGTTAGAAATAAGGAAATGAACATTTCTCCGATATAATTATACCTGGAATCTAACAGCTTTGACGTATTATTAACTTTGATTTATTGACTTCGCTCTCTTTGCAGTTCACATACAGTAACTGAAATTTAAATTTTTCACGCTCAAATATGGCGTCGCTGCTTTGACGCTTGCGCTCGCGTAACAAATACTTTGTTGTTTCCTCCCAGCTCGAACACCGCAGTTTGTAGAAATGTCAATTTTATTGGTTATAGTCAAAGAAAATATCTTTGTTTTCGTGATTAATATTAAAATAATAATATCTGAAATGGCTTCAAGAGAAAAGAAGTTTGCGCTGGTCTGGTGGATAGATGATAAAAAACAAGATGTCATTCACTTATCATTGATTTCGAAGGAAAGTAGAGAAGTAGGCTGAGTAGCTCTTTTAAAGTCAAATGATATGGAAGAAAAAAAACAATTCAGGTGGAAGCAAAAGTGCTAGCTATTGGCGGTAAATAGATCACTTTCCTTTACATTGTACTATGTAATTACATTTTTTCATAATAATGACTCGAAATCTAACTTGCTTGCATTCAATTCAACTAAAAAATACTTTGTATACATATTATTTCATAATTAGTTACTTATTTTTTTTGCAAAACCCTCAAAAGATAATTTTATTTCTATTAACTTCCATTACTTATTTACAGAATTTGTTAAAAATAATTCATAATGTTTTCATTCCAATACCCCAATAAATAATATCGAGAATATTTAAATTTTTACAACTTATTTCAATAATTTTTTTTCAAATATGCCGCCATTTAAATTTTCTTTAATGGTATTTATTTTCAAAATTGTACCCTATTATGTCATTTGTTTTTTCCTATTCGATTCTGAAACTATTTAACTTTATTCTTCAGGCGACCGACTCCATTTTAAATCAGGCAGGGTTCTGCATTTTGAATCGCAGAATCTCTTGAGAGGAAAAATGTTGTTCTTCGGAGGTTATTAGGCGATACGTATTTTTCCGATTTGCAAAAAAAAAACCCAAAAAGTTAGGCGTATTTGAATTTTGTGCTTGAATTTTGAGCAAAAACTCAATTTTTTTCTTCAAGCCTCTATAACTTTTGACCTAATTGAGTCTTCATCGTCTTCTGCCAAAGCGCGACAGAACATTGAAAAAAGGTTTAAAATTAACAAAAGGGTTCTTTCTTGAAAAATGAAAGATAGATTTTCTCAAAAAACTCACTTTGAATTTTTTGCCATTTTTTAAACTTTTAATTTGATAATGAAGATATCTTGTAAGTCTGCTGGCATGATGCTTATAAGATGCCTTTCTCCTATGATTGGAAACTTTCCCAAATTTTTTGGAAAAATAGAAAAAGTGTGGTTTTCCAGAAAATGTATTTTTTCATGTTTTCCAAATTCGAAGAAACGAATGAAAAAGATTTTCTTGCAAGCCCCACACTTTTTATTCTTCTGAATGTTTTTCAAATTTTCTGCTAATAGATGAAAGACATTTTATAAGCACCTTGCGAGCTAAACTATTACCAAAGCACGAGCTTAAAAAAAAAAATTGGCATATATTTAAATGTGGGTTTTTTGAGAAAATCGATTTTTAATTGTTTGATAAAAACCGCTGCCTTTTTGTTAATTTTGAACCTTTTTTCAATTCTCTATCGCATTTTGAAAGAAGACGATAAACGCTTTTCGAATATGAAAGAAAATAATGAATATCTTTATTAGGTCAAAAGTTATAGAGGTCATGGACAAAAATTAACATAATTGGGATTTAAATCCAGATTTTATTTTTATTCTATATTTTTTATTAACAATACAGCACAGTAACATTTTTAGTTAATGGGGCCTTAACCCAACTTAATATTGTCACTTAGTACTATTGTAGTAATAATAATTATCTTCTTAAGATTATTACAAATTTATTATTTTGAAAGAATATTAAAATGTATAAACGTCTTCTACGTATATGTGATTGAACAATAAAAATAATTAATAAGTTCATATTTATATGGGTTCCGAAGGCGAAAAACCAGCATTAGTACAAGTGGAATCGCAAAACTAGGAAAACGAGCAGGATAATAAAACTTATGCTGTTCTATAATATGTGTACTTCGATATTTATATCCTAATATGTTTTACTTCATTATAGAACTTCGTTCGTTTTTGAAACACACTGTTACAGGTTTATAATTGTTCATTTTGTGATTTCAATAATTACTTCCTTATATTTTAAAAGATTCTAATACAAAAATTATAAGGAAAAAAGGATTTATAACTCATCAGCGAAAGGAATATAAAAGTGCACGGAAAACATATTAATTGACGAAAGATTAACAAAAGTTGAGTGAGTCGAGGACACTGTGACATTGTGTACATATTTCATAACATTTTGCATTTTCATTTAACAACAAATAGTAGTTTTTATTTTAAGTTCCATAAAACTTAGGATCTGTTGACGAATGAAAAAACCAAAATTATGTTGTATATTCATTTATTCAATATTAGATACACGTTGTTTTCAATGCTCAATAAGAAATTGTTGTTGAATGATTATGCAAAATAACTTAAAATATTGCGCAAATGTCGCTATGTTTTCGTCATACTCTACTCTTGTTAATCTTTCGTGAATAATTTTATTTTGTCCGGGAAGGTAGAATGTGGAGCATTAAAGTAGAAGCAAAAACTGAGCCCCTATTTTGATGCTCCAAGTGGAAGATTTGGAAATTTGTGCCCATTAGAGCGCCAAAGTAGGGGCAAAAATCGCATTGGAATAGCTTCTACTTTAAAACCTTAGCCCCTACAAATGACAGCGTGAAGAGCGTCAAAGTAGGGTCTATATTTCGACTCGGGTCAACTTAGAAAGATCAATTCTCAACGAAAAATGCAATAGTTGATATTTCAAACATAAAAATGTTTAATTTCAACTAAAATAACAAATAAATTTACCCGCAAAGATAATTTTTCAACAAAATACTTGAATCTTAAACTAAAATAATTGAATTTCCAACCAAGATTATTCATTGTCTACGTGAAATACGAATTTTTATCAAAATAAATGAATCTTTAAACAAAAAGTTAAATTTTCAAATAAAATAGATAAATTTTCATTCCACAATAGAATAGTTGAATTTTCCGTTGAAAATACGAATTTTCTACCGAAGAAATTAATTTTCAACTAAAATGATGAATCTTCAAATAAAAAAATGAATTTTTAACGAATTAATGCAGAGTTTTACCAACTATTTAATTTTTCTTCTAAATTGTTCAATTTTCGAGCCATGAATAAGAATTTCCGATAAAAGAGTTAAATTTTCCGACTGAAAATGTAAATTTTTCACAAAAGATTTAGTTTTCAACCGAAAAGACAGATGGTTTTTTAACCGGATGGTTGCATTCTTAACCAAAAAAGATTAAATTTCTACTAAATTTCTAGTTGAATTAAGAACTTTTGCAAGAAAATTTGAAATTGTGCCTAATAAATAAAATAAAATTTCTAATTAACACTTTTTGATTTCAAATTACACATTTTGTAATTCAAACTACGGAAAACGTGTCGGGCTTCTGGAAATTTTAGGTCCTGAATAAATGATAAAGTTTCGCATTTTAGGAACAAAATGCTTATTGTTATAACACATTTTATTTTCTAGAACTAATTGCACTAAGTTTCCACGTTCATTTGGTGAACAGAGTTCATATTTCATGTGTATGTTCGTTTTCTTGGCTTATAAAATTTAAAATTGTTGGGGGGGGGGGGCCCCGGAGAAAATCTCTCAGAAGTCCATATGGAAGGAGGGGGTTTCGGGAATGTCAAAAAATGCCTCACATAATAAGTGGATAAGGATAAGTCATTATTTGTTTATTCATTCATAATTTCTTCAATTTCTTAAACAACAATGGTTTAAATAATGTATGTATGGTGTAAGTAACGGTGAACTATAATAATATTAGTTTTTAATAATAATAATAATAAAACCTGGAACTGCATTTTTTCGATTTTCTGTGAATTATTGCGTTTGAATTTTGTCAACCTAGGTCGAACATGAAATATTTTGCTACATTATGAAAGACTAAGAGTTAATAGAATTAGAACAGGCTGCCATTAGAACGGATATGCCAGGAGGCTTGTATTCGAAAACCCTCGTAAATTGTTATTAGAAAATTAATAAATTGGAGCCATTTAAATTTAAAATCAGTGATATTGAAAACCCCACCATGGTTAATATTATTATTATCATTATTAGGTTATAAACTTAAAATTTGATTAAAAAGCACAGGAATTAGAGAAGAATAATTCCAAATTATCAAATAGGCTCTGAACTTAAAAATTAAAACATTAAATTTACCAGTGGAACAGTTTCATTCGCCTTTTGTTGTTCACTCGATTCTACAAACAAAGAATTAGGATTTAGCAATTCAACCATCATCAAGTATGTCTAAAAAAAATTATGTCCTAATAATTAAAAAAAAATCAATACTAACGCGTGGCTATAAGGTCAACAGTCTATCGATTGACAAATTATTACATTTAATCATATTCGCTGGTATTAGAAAAATGAATATATTGTGTTAGGAATTTGTTCGAAATATATAGGTGCACGTTTGTCTGGCATAAATTTCAGTTTTTGTATAATTATATATATATATACATATATATAATTTATAATTATATATATATAATTATATAATTTATAGAAATCGACAGATAGACCAGATGGATCTGAAATAAATGTATTGTAAAATGGTGTCTAAACCATCCAGCTTTTTTAGAAATTGAAATTAAAATTTCAACAAAATATTTACATTTCTTTAATTGTGAAGCCGCGGAATATGAACCATGTAATTGGTCACTTGACACTCTGGTACATGCCCTTAAGTATGGGAAATTTTATATTTAATTAACTTTGAATAAAGAACACCATGTTAAGAAAAAGCTGGTTGTTTTAGACACCATTTGACAGTATATTTATTTCAGGTTGTATTGTAGTGTTTAAATTACCCGCACGACAAGGAAGTGCTTTTATTGATGATGCCAATCGTGCCTATGATTTCTAATGTATGATAGTGGCCTCTCCCACTCGTGACCTTCCGTACGTGTTGCAACATGATCATCACCGTCCCACACTGTATCCCATGAGCCAATCCAATCAAACTGTTGTAATCCTGATTGTGTAAGAAAAACATATTTGTTAAGTACACAGTAAAAACTAGGCATTCATTTTTATCTGGAATCCTTTTTTGGGCATTCTAATATGATCTCACAAATAGTCTATTTTAGTACCAGTTTCTGTCTTGTTTAGTTTGCTAACTTCAGATTGATAAATGGTCCGAGATAGCGAACTAAATTGATTCAGAGGGTGAACTTTTTCAATACCGAATCAAGTTCTAAATCGAATCCTAGTTTTTACAGTGTAAGTCAAAGATTAAAAATAATGCACTGAAAACTTCTAAATTGTATCTACTAAGTTGAGAGTATACTGATACTTGTCCAAGAAACATGATTTTTTATGGTTCCTAACCATTTTTTTTAGTTCCAAAACAGTATACGTAACAAAAAGAGCGACGTTGACCAAGATCAATACGTGTCTCGAGGAACTTGAGGGGGCTTTAATAAAGCACGTGGCCCAATTTCCGGTGATTTTTTACCCTCCCCCAAGTGATCCGTTTTTCTGACTTTTCCTTTAGTTTTTGCTATTGCGTGGTACTAGGTTGACCTCCTCCCCCCATACGCACTACGTGGTTTATAGAAGGCCCCTTGGGGACAATCCATAAATTACATAACACATTTTTTGCCAATTTTTTACCTCTCTCTTCCCCCGTGTAACAAGTTGTAACAAAATGGCTCAGACCCCTTCCCCACCCACCGCATACGTTACGTAATTTTTTCAAATATTAGCCACGTCTTATTAAATTGAATTTAGTTACTGACGACCCGAGATACCTGAATTTCACAGAAAAACATTCGGCTCATTTTTGTTGCAACTCATTTGTTATGGTCTCGAAATGAGAAATTTTTTGTCAAATTGAGAATAATTCTGGTACGAAACTGTAACATGAACATAGCAGCATTTTCATTTTCTGGTGTATAATTTTTGTTTGCAACTCAAAACAGCACCGGATCGGTGTACTTTTGAGGATCGATGTTTTTCTGTGTAACACTCCTTTTTTATATATAAGGCAACAGATGTTACACGTGTGCGAAATTATTAGCTTAAAAAAATCACCACTGTCATTTTTACTGTTCACAATTAAAGAATTTTCATATGCAAATTTATAGAATTGAATAAAGATCAATTTCATATATTGAAAATTCAATATTTTTAAATTTTTATCTTCAAAATTTCAAATATTGAAAAATTGTCTATGGTAAATCTTCGAAATGGAACTGCCTACTTAAAAAAAAATTAAAATTGTATTATTTTAAACTATGTATAAATTATAGATGTAATACTTTCACGATGACTCATTATAATAAATTTAAATCTAAAATTTCAAGATTTTTCGGGTTTCAATCGTGTGCGAAACTATGAATGTTGCCGACGTTTCGTGAACATTACAGTTCACTGCTTCAGGGCTGACCTGAAACTGAAGTTTCAGATTATGTTGTTCTTATATATGTATTCTCTACGATGCCTATGATTGGCCAGAGCGCCCCATGTTGGGGACTGGTTGGACTTGATTGGCCAGTCAAGTCTTTTTTAAAAAACCCGGGAGGACAGAAAGCCAAATCGGATTGGTATTATATTCATTGTCCCTATTGATGTTATTAGGGTGTTTCAACATTTCGATTGCTTCTCTATGTTTTCTTGGAAATTTATTGTACGTTTTTGCGCTGACGGTTGTTTTTTCAAATAAAATACTATGACCTGTTTCGATATGATGCTCAGCTACTGCTGATTGCGTGAAATGTTTTAGCCTGACTTTACTCTCATGTTCCTTTACACCTGACTTACCGCCCTCCCGGTTTCTCCAATATAGACTTTACCACAAGAATAAGGGTTTTGATATACTCCCGGATCACTGAAAGCTTCCTTTTCATTTCTAGGGTTGTTTAGAAGTTGTCCTATTTTCGCAGGTGGTTTGAATATAGTTTGGATGTTGTGTTTGTTGAGAATTCTTCCTATTTGTTCCGTGATACCTTGAATGTAGGATAGGATGGTGATTGTTTTTCTCTCTCTTTCTTTAGTAGGTTGTGCTGACTTGTTTTCTTGATTGTATTTTCTTATTGCTTTATTAATTTGTTTGTTTGTGTAATCTTTTTCTATTAGGATTTGTTCAACATTTTGTAATTCCTTTTGTAAGTTATCTTTATCTGTCATGGAGACAGCTCTGTATACAAGGGAATTGTTGACCGATTGCTTTTGAGATGGGTGGTGGTGGCAGCAGGCATGCAGGTATCTGTTCGTATGCGTGGGTTTTTTGTAAACTTCATGTCCTAATGTGTTATCGGATCTTTTATAAACTAGTTCGTCCAAGAAAGGTAATTTTCCGTTTTGTTCAATTTCCATAGTGAACTGGATATCAGGGTATATTTGGTTGATGAAATCGAAAAATTTTAGTTCGTTTAGTCCATGTATCCAGATGAGAAAAGTGTCGTCAACGTAACGGCACAAAAATTCCGGTTTAAGCTTGGATATGTTAAAGATTTTAGTTTCTAGATTTTCCACAAAAATGTTGCCTATTACAGGTGAGATTGGAGATCCCATTCCTGCTCCTAAGGTTTGTTCGTAGAATTGGTTATTGAAAGAGAAATAGGTATTAGTGAGACAGTGTTCTATTAAAGGTGTGAGATTGGAAGGGAAGTTTGTAAATGATTTTAAAATATTGATTGTATCAGAGATTGGTACTTTTGTAAAGAGAGATACTACGTCGAAACTTACTAGAATGTCTTGGGTTTGAATGTGAATCTGTTGTATTTTTCTGATGAAGTCAAAAGAGTTTTGGATGTGTGTGATAGAGTGTCCTGTGAAGGGCTCAAGTTTTTTGGTGAAAAAGCGTGCTAGGGTGTAAGTTGGTGAGTTTATTGCGCTGACGATCGGTCTGAGTGGGATATTGTTTTTGTCAATTTTTGGGAGTCCGTGAAGTTTTGGAGAGATGGGATTAGTAGGTTTTAATTTAGATATTGTATCGCTGTAAAGATTTGAGTCTCTTAGAAGGCTTTTTGTTTTTCTTGCCACTGTTTTTGTGGAGTCTTGTTTAAGTTTTTTATATGCAACGTCAGTATGAAGGGCCATGATTTTGTTTTTACAGTCTCCTTTATTCATTATTACTGTTGTGTTGCCTTTGTCTGCTGGTAATATTATGATGTCTTAATTCTGATTGAGTTCTTAAATAGCTGTTTTTCTTGTTTGTTTAAGTTTGAGAAGGGAAGTTGGGCTTCGCGTAAAATTTTGGATGTCCTGCGTCGTATTTCATTTGCTTTTTCTGGTGGAAAGGTGTATATTGTGGATTCCAAATTACTGATGATTTCTTCTTTCGGGATTTTGGAGGGAGCGACTGCAAAATTATGTCCTTTAGATAAGACTGGAATCATTTCATTGCTGAAATGATGGTTAGAGATGTTTTTTACTGTATTAGTTAATGGTGCGTGCTTTACTGGGAGTAATTTTAACAAATTTTATTTTTTGTTTATCCAATGTGGACCAAATGTCAAATCTGAGAGTGTTTGACAGGAACAAGTGAAGTTTTAATAGCTTTTTTAGAGGCAGTGTGCAAGGAAAATTTGGTATGCTGTATTCTTTCTTTTAAGAGAAGCAAACTTGTTTTATGTAGAATTGATTTGGATGTTCTCAAAAGGTTTTTTAACTGTAAGAATTTTGGGACGATGTTATTGTTCCTACACCGTTTTAAGAAAGCTAAAGATGTTAGTAGTTTAGCTTGAGAAGACCTGAGCTCACTAAAAGTGTTAGTTTTAGTAAGGAAACTCTCCCCGTAGAGTTCTTTAATAATAGATTTGATACTTTCACGATGATTCATTATGATAAGTTCAAATTTAAAATTTGAAATTTGAAGGTTTTTCGGGTTTCAATCGCGTGCGAAACTATGAATGTTGCCGAAGTTTCGTGAACATTGCGTGAACGATGCCTGTGATTGGCCAGAGCGCTCCATGGTGGGGACTGGTTGAACTTGATTGGCCAATCAAGTCTTTTTTTAAAACCCCATGGGGCGCATCTGGCCAATCACAGGCATCGTAGAGAATACATATATAACAGCAACATAATCTGAAACTTCAATTTCAGGTTAGCCCTGAAGAAGTGAACTGCAACATTCATGAAACGTCGGCAACATTCATAGTTTTGCACATGATTGAAACCCGAAAAATCTTTGAATTTTAATTTTAAAATTTTAAATTTAAATTTATTATTATGTATAAATATTTTAAGCTGATGAATCTGTAATTTTCAAGCTTAAAAATTGAAGAATTTTGAATTTCATATCGTGAATATTGAATAATTTTCAATCGTACATTTTCAAAATTAAACTATTGAAAAAACATTCAAAATTATATATTTGTAAACTACAATTCTTGAAGATTAAATCATTTTTAATTGTAACCCTTGAGAATTGTAGAACTTTGAGTTATGAATCTTTAAAATTAAAGTATTTGTAATTTTGAAATTTGCATTTAAAAATTAAACCAGTTTTGAGTTTTATAATTGAAAAGGCTGTCATTCTGATAATTTAAATTTGAAATTTCTTCAATTTGGATGACTTAGGATAGAAAACTCTTGCCTTTTGATCTTCAAAATCATGCAAAGTTTAAGGATATTGATTTATACATCTTTAAAATTGAAGTAACTTCAATTGCAAATTTAAAAATTGAATAATTTTCTATTGTCAATATTCAAAATTAAGCCATATATTGAAAAAAAAACGTTTTATATGACATAATTTTAAACTGAAAACTTTAAATTTGATATCCTTAAAATTGAATTATTCCAAAAAGTGTTCAAAATTACATACCTTTGAAATATAAAACTTGGAAATTAAATGATATATTTTAATTCTGTATATTTTTAATTTCAAAATTTTTAGAAATTTGCAATTTTCAAGAATTACACGTAAAAAATCTGTAATTCTGAAGTCTTATAGTTTAAATTTTCTCAATTCGGATAATTTATAATTGAAGACTTATATCAATCAAACTATCAAACTTTTTTTCTTAAAAAAAATTAAACAATTTGGTGAATTTTCAATAGTCAATATCTTCAAAATGGATCAGTGTCGAAAACGGAAAACATCAGAGAGAATCTGACTTCCATAATGACTCAGAAAAATATCTGCTTTAAATTGAAGAAACCGTTTCTTCAATATAATTTTTTCATTCAACCACAAATTACATACAAATGAGGAAAATCATTTGAAATCAGGTAAAAAATTTTATTGGATTAAAAAACCGTTTCGTCGAAACAAAGAAATTTGTACTAGCTTTTTTTAAATAGTCACTCGGAAAAAAGTTGTCTTTTGTAACAAAAGCATCTTCATCTTACCTGTTTTGTTTTGAACCTTTTGAATATATTTTTCACAAAAAGAGAATGATTAAGCTGTAAGATAAGTTCAACATTTTGTGGCAAAAGGCTGATGTTTGCTGACAAAAGACTCTTTTTGAGCCAAATAAAAATGCTTTTAATCTTAAATTCAAGAGGAAATTCCGTTTGTGTCAAAAAGAGTCCTTCTGGTGCAAAAGGAAAATTCTCTGAATGCTATTGAAAATCTCCAATTATTTAATTATTCATTTATTCAACCTAAACACTCTGAGGAACGATTGAGATCATAATGAACGCAAATTAAAATTTAATAAAACGAGATTATACCATTTTATGAAATCTTTCATCAAATCACTGGACTTTATATTTTTAGCAACAATTTGGAAGATTATAATTCTTGACTAAATGTTTCAGATATTTTACTTGTTGTTTTCACTTCATAAATAATGATATGTTATAACAATGAATCTTTCGTCAAATCTAGAAAAGTAGATGATCTTATCTAAGGGTCGATTTAGTAAATAATGAAAAGCGAAAGCCGCATAAAAGAATGTATCATAATTTTGGGATAGCAGTTATTCCAGAAATTGTAGATGTTTTTGTTTTTTTGGATATGATAATCTAATTAGAATAACCTTGAAGTGTTTATAACGTTATTATAAACTTTTATTGAAATTATATTGAACTTTAACGTTAGACTATCATTTTGGATATATGGATTTTCTATAGGATTAATAAGTCAAAAATATTATGTAACATTATCAGTCAAACCCCCTTACCATCTATGTAACAGCCCGTAAAGTCCCTCCTTCTCATAAAAAAAGTTGTTACGTAATTTATGGATGGTTCCTTACTTCGAGTGTAAACTATTTTATAAAGCATACCGGGAGCGGCTCTGGATGATGGTTTCAGATTCTCTAATATTGGTTTTAAATTGTATTTCATCTTTTAAATTACCTGAATGCAGTTGTTGAGCCGTATAAAAATTGCGTCTATTTCGAATCCAGAGTCCCGGGGGTCTCCTATGACCGGCATGCTTAACTATAAAACCATCTTGAAAAGAATTTTCAATAGCTGCTGATGATTCTGTAAGAAAAATATAGTTATTCATTATTTTATGAATATAAAATTCTCACACTTGGAACTACTAAATTGTGTTGAATTTCAAGTCTATTGACTAATAATTATTATTAGTAAAATTATAATTGAGGTGCCGTATTCTATAACCGCCTATGAATTTTTGCCGCTAAACGTATTTTCAAAGTATTTCCGAAATACCCCTTTTTCAGAAAACACATTTTTTTCTCGTTTTTACTTCATCTCGCTGTAATTCAGCTAATTCTTAAAATATTTTTAAGAGAAATTAACGCAAAATATTTTCAGAATGTTCTATGACTGATAGAGTAAGTATTGAGTAACTAATACAATTTCTTGGCTAAACCATAGTTATAAATTTTTATCATATACATTAAATAAAGCATGCATTCATATCTTCTAGCTCATGGAGGTTCAAGCGAATTTCGAGTATTGAACAACTTGCAGCAAAGAACTTGTTCAGAAAGCCATAAATATATTTTCTACTGGAAGAATTATTAGAAATAAAAACAATGATCAAGAAAAATTATAATTTACATTCAAAACTTGAGTTGAAAAATTCTGTCCAATACATAGTACTTTGTCCTCAGCGTGAACGCGTCGAGTTGCTATGCGAGTATACGTGCGAAAAACGAACTCCGTGGCCGAAATAAAACTTTCACAAATTTTAATGATGATTTAATTTGAAATATTTTTTCCGCAAAAAAGGACCTATTGTTTCATGAACAAAGCTTCAAGATGCATAATATATGCCATTTATCCTATGTAAGAATACGTACTTTTAAGCTAAAACTCGAAACTTGTTTCAAAAGCTTCGAGGGGCCAAAGTCGTTCAGCGAGAAAAATTTATTGGCGGTTAAGAATTGAATTTTTTATTTTTCTCCATAATCCCAATATTTTTTTTTTAGTTCAAAGAAATCATAATATATTATCATTCATTATTAAAACCCAAACCATGATGGTGTGGTAGTTCTTCTTCTTCTTCCGTTCCCATCAAGGCGTTCGTGATGGATTCACGATCGTTGATCGTCCTCACTAATGAATTTCCATGTGAATGATCCATATTAGTTACCACATGATAACCTCCATCTGTGAAATATAATATATGGATTTTTATTAAAGTATTCTTTTGAAAAACCCCAAAAGTTTACTACTGGTCCGAAATGAAGATAGTCCAAATGTAATCATAAAGTAAATTATTATTATTACACGACTCTAGGAACGCGAAGATTTTGTCCGGCTTCTAGCAGTGCTCCAGTTGGGTGTTCTGACAAAAAAGATACACCGCGATAGATGAAATGTTTTTTTTTTTTTTTTGATGAAAAATATAAATTTTTTTTTAAACGCACTGCATTTTCCACGACAACCATGCTGAAAGTCAAAAACAGGTAGGAAACATTTAGGGGGGACCTCTGTGAGACATTATATATATACATAGAGAGCTATGACTTTTTTACAATTTTTCTCCATTTCCCAATGAAAACGAGAAAAGTGAAGGTAAGACAAAAAATCCAAAAAATGTCCATTAATTTGGTAAATTGTTATAAATTTCTAAAATTTTTAGAACTTCGTTCTATAGTAAAAACGGATTCATCGGGTTTACTTTAAAAATGAAAAAAGCTACAACATTTTTGTCTAAAAAAATGTGAAATTAAATTTCCTATAAGAGTATGTACTTTCTAAGTTAAAATTTGGAACTTGTTTCAAAGGTTTCCAGGAGCCAACGCCGTTCAGCAAGAACACTTTATTCTTGGTTATGAAATGAAATGTTGATTTTTCTTCTGAATTACAACAATATTTTCTCAGTTCGAAAAATGAATATATACTAACTTTGATAAATATAATTTCGATGCGGGTCGAGGTCCATTTCATTTATCTCACTCTGCAGCACCTCCCTAGGAGCCGGAGGTGGTCTCGGTAAATTCACGGAGTCTTGATTATATCTTTCCCTACGATTCTCTGGTTGTCGAAGGCTTCGTGGTGTACTTAAATCTGTAAAATATAATACATTTTTATCCAAGAATTTTTTCAATAAACGCCAAAAATTTGCATTGGTCCATACTAAAGATAGCTTAAATGTAATCTCAAATTCAGTGAATATTATGAAAACCAAGGGCAAAATTTGAATGAAGTAAATATGTATATTTTGAGAATATAAACACTCTGAAACATATATTTTTAGAGTACTATGTTAATTTGACTTCTGATAGTCCATTGACAAATGTGCAAACATTAAACTTTGAACGATATTTTGATGTTGAATTTTATGAAAAGTGAATATAGGATTTTTCTTATGCGTCTTCAAAATAAACCAGTTAATTAAGAAAGGTAAAAAAGTTATAAAATATTGGTAATTATATTTTTGTCGCGGATAATTTATATCAAAAAAGTTTTTCGTTGAAGGACTTTCTGATGATTGTCCATACCCCGGCATCCCCTTGATATAAAAAAAAGCAAGGCAAAGTTTTGTGCCTTAGGATGTGTAGTTCAATAAAAATTTTGCGCTTTCCCATTGGCTACTACAAAATCCGCAAAAAATAATGGAAAACATTTTTTCGAAAGCATTTGCAAAATTTCCATATTTACAATTGAAATTTAAAATTTTCAGACGTAAATCTTAAAATATTTTGTAAGAATTACTTAGAATCGACAAAGAATCAACTTCTGAATTAAAAATAAAATTATTTTATGTAACTTCGTGAATCCGTTCCTTATGTGTTTTGAACTTTCTGCTAACGCGGTTTGTTTTCCGGGAAAAGAAAATCTGTATTTTTTTTCTTTTTTCTTTCTAGGTCAATGGCTTTTGAAATTAACATGGGGTTTCAAATAGGAAAACCTCGGTTTAAAAAAAAATGGAACGCAAGGGAATGGTTATTATCAGAAATTTTCATAAATTTACACAAATTCCCAATATTTTCCTAAATCTTATACATAATTATAACATCAAGCCTTTTTCTTTTCGCGGTGATCGTGACTCAAGTTTATCAATCTCATGAATTTTCATAAATTTCTATAAATTTTAGAAATTATAGCCTGAGATATTGCGTATGCGACAAAAAGAACTGTTATTAAAAGTTACCTGTGAATTACAACACATTCCCATAAATTCCCATGAGTTTTCACTCATTTCTTAGAAAAATCATAAATTTCGACAAAGTTCACAAATTCCAATGAATTTCCAACATAAATTTTCATAAATTTTTAAAACCAGGAATTATTTTTTTGTTTAAAACGTGTTTTTCGAGTTTACATTGAAAACGGGGAAATCTACAACATTTTTGCACAGGGAAGAAATATGCGCAATTAAATTTTCTATAAGAATAAGTACTTTTTATCTTAAAATTAGAAACTTGTCTTAAATGTCTCCAAGGACCAATGACAAACAGCGAGAAAAAATTATTGGCGGTTAGGAAAAAAATTCGGATTTTTTTCTGAATCCTAACAATTTTTTGTTATTTAAAAAAATGATAATATACTGACATGGACTGTTATAAGTTGAAGTGTAGGGGTTGATATTGCGCCTGTTATTCCGTCCTGTTGATATGCGTTGTAGATGTGGCAGCTGAACATTTTCCTCTGTAAGATATAATATAGGGATTTTTATTATAGAATTTTTTCAACGAACGGCAAAAGTTTTTGACATGACCTCAAAAAAATATATTTGAATCCGACCCTAATTAACCCGTTAAAACAGTTAAATATTTTAGCAAAAATTAGGTTTCAACAAGAAAATTTCATTGTTAATATTTCAAGCAAGAAGTACCAATTTTCAACCAAATATTTGAATCCTCGACCTGAACATCCTAATTTCCTAACAAACAGTTGCATTTTCCACTAAAAAAATGATTTTCTACCATGAGAATGAATTTTTAACAAAATGCATAAGTTTTCAATAAAAAAGTTAAATTTTCATTCGAGATCATTTATTTTCAACTCAAAAAAAAGAGTTTTCCATGAAAAATGTGGTAGTTGATATTTAAACCAAAAAGATTTAAATTTGAAAGAAGTCCGCACAAAATACCAAGAAAAAAAGTTTAGTCGTTTGAGGTTAAACTGCCTGGAATGTATTCTTTAAGGTGTCCCGGATAAAAGTTCTCAAGTGGCAAAATGCAAAATTATTTTCGGAAGCTTGTATTTTTTATAATTAATAACGATATTAATGTGACAGGAAGTTATATTGTTGAAAAACATAATAAATAAAAAATTATTTTTTAAAATCACTTCAGTTGTTTCAAGTGAGAACAATTATTCGTTATTCATTTATTCGTTATTCATTTGTTCGTTATTCATTATAAGTGAAAACAATTATTCGTTATTCATTTGAGTTCAAAAATTTGTGAAATTTAATGTTTAACATTTGAATTTATGTGAAGCATAGTAATTTATTTCAGAGTTAACATTCAAGAAATATATTTTGTAAATATTTATTCGCTTGATAAAATCTCTTTGATAATAATCCAAGTTATTCATGAAATTTAATAACAGCTATAACATTCTTGTCTATATCTTTGGTTAAAAAAAAGTTTGACTTTAAATTTATTGAAATGTATAACATTAATATCTACTTGACTGATTTAAACATTAGCTTAAAAAAATGAAAGAGTTATTAACGTTAATAACAACAATAATAATAATAACAATAGATTTTTATATTATTCTTAGTAATTGAAGTTTGTGATTGGCTTTAGGAACCAGAAATAATAAATGCTTGATTTTTTGACCAGTAATGATAATATCAAGGAGTCTCTAATTGCAAATTATAAAATGAACGCATTCTAGCATAAAATTGTTTCAAAAAATTGCAAATCGTTAAAATCGGAGACATTTCCATCGTTAGACTTCAAAATTGAACTATCATAAAACAATGTTCCAAATTACGTACTTTTAAAGTATAATTTTTGAAAATTGAGTAATTAGTAATTTCAAAATTTTCAACGAGCAAGAATCTTCTCACCCCAAAAGTGTTACGTAACTGATAGATGGCCCCTCTTGAAAATTGCAGAACTTTGAATCGCAAATCTTTTGAAATTGAAGACATTTAAACTGCAAATCGTCAATATTGAATTGAGAATTTTTGACTTGATCTTCAAAATCATCACAATTTAAGAACGGTTATTTATACGTATTTCAAAATTGAAGAGTTTAAAATTGCGAATCTAGAATTCCCGTGTTATTTATCTAAAGAACACGTTCGTTCCGCAACACTGATTTGACCCAGGTCGCCGATCAATCTCTCTAGCTATCACCCCAAGTGAAGAGCCTCACAAAGTCATCATGTAAAGCTTCCCAGGTGGAATCATTAGTATTTCAGGTCATTTGCTTCAGGCGGCATTCACTTCACTTGGTAGATCCAGGTCTCGCTACCGTACAGCACAGTGGCTATAAACATAGAATAATATATATATATATATATATATATATATATTTGGTTTCGGTTTAGATTCCTTTGGAATAGAACCGAAGGGCTTATGACAAAGCCACCGAACGCGTCCTCGGGTTGCGGATAGAGGGTCCCCGTACCAAGGGTTTCTGCTGAATATGGTTACGATAATTAATAAGCAGTCGCGGACAATTCTCCAGGGATGGTCCCGAAGGAATAACCCCTAAGCGAAGGTGTGAGAACCGTGCCGAAAGCTGCATGGCACCTGGGTGAGGAGTCTTTAACGTGACTCTGAGATACCGGGGACCTCTCAGAGTATCAGCCTTATCCTTGCACGCGGGGCTCTACAAGGATGGACGAACCCTTTCCCTAGCTGCTCGTGGGAACAAGAATGAAACAACCAAACCACCAAAATGTTGTAGATGCGGTTCAAAACGATCGAACGCGCAGAGCACCCGACAATGGATCGGCAAACAATGCCGATCATCCTAGAGTTCGGGGTGCTGAAAATAATTTAGATGGAAACACGACGACGAACCGGCGAAACGCCCACATTGAGTGGGCGGATCAACTTGAGAATGACGTGCTAGACTGCTACGATGCCAGCATTATCCCTGTTCGCGGAGGCTTTATGGCGCGTGTGCATACTCTGTAGTGCCAGAAACACCCAGAGCTTCAGCACGTTTCGCATCAGTCTTTGCGAAATCAAGCCGACTACCTCCTGAAAAATGGATATGTACGCGGAGCGCTTCCTCAACCGCTGCTTGAGCAAGCTGCAGACGAAGTTGAAACGACATTAAGACCAACCGCAGAAAGCAGGCACCTTCTGGAAGATGATCGCAATTTCAGTACAAGGAGGAACATCAACATGCAAGTTCCTCTTAAGCCCCAAGATCTGGCTGAAATGGATGCCTCCCTTCGTGGAGATACCTCGCAAGATTCCGACCTTTGGACCATCAATTGCTCAGTTTATGGTGCTGCGAGAGCTTTGGCTGATTCAAATCGAAGGCTGAAACCGACGACGGATCAAAAGACAAGAAGACGCTTTCATCAACTGAATAAGAAAATTGGATGGGCAAGATAGAATGCGTCCCGTGTTCAATGTGTGATTGACTACATAACATCTGGTAGACCGTTCACGGAAAGGTTTCGAAAGTTCGCCCAAGAACTAAGGACCTTGAAATCACACACTAAACAAGTCAAAGCTGCTGACAATCAAGCAGCATATTGTTGACACAATACGGCTGTTATCTGACGCAAGGAGGAGGATACAGAAGAGGGAGAGATGGATCAGGGAGAATCAACAGTTTCTCGCTGACCCATCACGCCTCTTCAGTGATTCCCCTGTTTTCGTAAAAAATCCACCCAAGCCCAAGGAGGTAGAGACTTTTTGGAGAGAGGTGTACAAGATCCCGAAACCACTGGAGTTGAAAGAAGATACTGACAATATCATCCGCTACAAGCATATGCACGGAACCCTTCACAGAAATGTAGAAAAACAGTCCTTGTCGAAGGAGCAAACTTTTGCTTTACTCAAATCATCAGGGCTCAATTCAGGTACAGAGGGCTTTATTTTCGCATGCCAGGAAGGTGTAATCTCCACCTTAGCATATCGCGCCCGCATTTTATGTCAAGAAGTTCCCAGTGATAGGTGCAGAGCGTGTCATGCACACGCTGAGTACCTAGAACACATACTATCGGGGTGTCCGACCCACGCAGGAACAACGTATATCTATAGACATAATGCGGCCCTAAGAGTACTTTATTACCACCTTTGTCGCTCTTACGGTGTTGGTCGCGACCCTGCCCTGCCGAACGCTCCAAGGGATATAGAGTCAATTGTCCGAAACGAGAAGTGCCAGATTTTCTGGAACTACGATTTTCGGGCATGCAGCCTCCGTTGCGCACTCGAGGCCTGACATTGTTCTCCAAGACTTCGAGAAACGAACTATATTCGTGATCGAATTCTCGGCTCCGTCCGAATACAACATCACTGCAAAGGAGGAAGAAAAAGAGGAGGGGTAACAAGACCCTAAAAGAGAGCTGCAACGACTGTACCCAAAATATTCGGTACGAATAATTGTCCTTGTGATAGTTGCTCTCGGAGGTGCGAAAGTATCACTGGTTCGTAACCTTAAAGCCATACCCGCGTGCCAAAAATATGCCAAGGCACTTGCGAGATGGATGCAGAAAGCTGTCATCCTTGGGTCGCTTCGTGTCCTCAAGACACACGAGGGTTTCGTTGGCCTGTCGTTGTGATTTCGTCGTTCCCTGTGGTGCCATAGGTGTATTTTACCGCGGTTCTACTGGGGGCCATTGACATTTTTTTTAGATGGTAGTTGCTCTTGGTGGTACCCTGCGGTGGTTGTTTAACTTTTTTTTTAATTATATATATATGTTCTTATAAACTTGTTCTATTTTCTCATCGTTTAGGACAATGTTGAATATTGTGTTCTCACCCTTTCCTTCAAGCACCATACTTTTTGTTTTATTACGTAAATTTTGAAGGCGCATATTCTTCATGCTTATGTTCAGTTTGCTCAGCAATTTTGGTAGGTCTTTTATTGACTCTGTCATAACAACTTTATCATTTGCGAACGCTAAACCACGTACCCTCACCGTCCCGAGTCACTCAGTTTCACAGTCATACTTATACTCGCTTTTCTATCTCTATGTATCGTTTGTATTGCTAAAAAGTTTAGAAAATGAACTAGAATACGCGATACACCCGAATAAAGATTTGAACATTTTTTGCCAACTTTCTCGCGTTTGTTTATTTTGCAGTTAACGGTGAATTTTACTGGTGAATTAATACACTATTCCATAAATTTACGCAGATGCCCATGAATTCCCATAAATTTTCATGAATTTGCATACATTATTATAAATTTCCACAATTTTCATAAAATTTAATAACTTCCTAAAATCTATAGAAACTTGTTTTTTTAAAGATGGGGTTAAGAAATAAAATTCGGATTTTTCCTGAATCCTAACAATTTTTCGTTGGTTTAAAAGTATTATACTATACTAACGTTGATTGCTTGAACTTTGATCTTGAGAATTATGTGGATTAGCCGGTGGATGTTGCTGTGAATGCTGCTGCTGGTTTGACATTTGACGTGAAGGTGGCCACTCATTATATCCATCTGTAAGAGCAAAAGTCAAAATTTGGACAATTGGGCCAAGATCAATCTTTGAACGTTATTTGGGGGTTAGATTTTATGAAAAGTGAATATAATAACTGATAATGGTTGAAAATACGAGATTGTTTCTTATGCATCTTCAATATGAACCAAGCAATTAAAGAACGGTCGAAACAGTGTTAAAAATCATTTGCCATTATATTTTTGTCAAGTATAATTCATAAAAAAAATTCCATATAGCACTTTCTGTCGATTTTCCGTTCTCCGGCATTACGCTCGATATCAAAAAGAGCAAGGCAAAGTTTTGTCTCTTAGGATTTGCAGTTCAATAAAAAAATTTGAGTCCTTCTGCAATTTTCAATATACTAATGAAAAAACAGCAAAAATGAAGAAAATCATTTTCCCGGAAGAAATGTTGAGATTTCGAAATTCGTAATTGAAATATAAAACACTCAGGCGTAAATATTGAAATATCATTCCATAAAAATGTTCAGAATAGACAATTACTTTCTAAATTAAAACAAACTGTATTGAAAAACAATGTTTTCCTAAATTTTTTTATCAAAATTTATAATGCGTAAATAGTAAACTGAAAAACAATCATAAATAAATGTTATAAACTTTTCATCTGGCGCTTTATTATTTCATGCAACTTTATGAATCCGTTTATCACGTGTTTTGGTTGAACTTTCTGCAAACTCGGCTGAACCTGCAGAAACTAGATTTTCTAATTTTTTTAGGCTAAAAACAGTTATATTGAAATAAGAAAATATGAAGAAAGTTTTAACTGCTATATCAAGACTTCATTTGCATATGTCATTACTGATTTAAATCATACTTCGAGCGCTTTATAAAATGCGAGAAAAAAACTCAAAGTATTCTTTTATCTATCACTGAGCGAAGAATTCCCGTGTGGTTCGGGTTTACACCCCAGTAGTTCGGGTGGTTTCTCTTTTTTTCTTTTTCACACGAAGGATTAGTGGGCTCGCATGACTGAGTCGTGCTGGCACTCCAACCATTCGGGTGCTCACCCGAAACAGCAGCGGCCGAACTGGTGGGGCGTCCGCCCGAATGGTTGGGGAGCTTGCACGTATGATTCGGGAGATTCGAGTCGTCAACCGCGTTGGATGTTGCGCGTTCGACGTTTGCGCATGTTCGCGAATGGCCGCAGCCGATGAAAATCAGGCTCTTCCGGATTGTCAATGTTTCTCGTTTATGTCGATTTTACTGTTCATGTGCGAGATGTGAGTCAATTTCAGTGGAATAAAGTGTAAGTAGTTATCTGGTTTTTCTTTAGATAATCATTAACGAAGGTAAGAGCTGCGTCCATTAGCGAACATGGGCAAACGTTGAACGCGCAACAATTGAATATTGTTTAGAATCTTTTGAAATACTCTTAAAGTTTTGAAATCCTTTAAAACATTGGAAATCAATTGAAACATTTTAAAGCTCTTGAAAATGCTTCAGATCATTCAATATACCATAAAATAATTCCAATCCTATAAACAACATTAAATTACTGAAATCAATTTAGAAATTCCTAGGATCTTTCAACCTACCCTTAGATATTTGAAATCATTCTGAATATTTTGGAATTTCTTGCATTTTTTTTAAGCTTTCCAAAATCCCTTGGAATTTTTAAAAGCACTCTAAAATATTTCCAAACTTTTGAAACTCTTTCGAATTATTAAAATCCTTTGATTCTCCAAACATCACTTGAAACCTTCAAAACTTGAGAAAATTTCTTGACATCTTTTAAAATACTGTAACAGTTCTGAAATTATTTGACCATTTTTTTGAATTCCTCAAAATCTTTGAAATCTCTTGGAAATGTCTTGGAGTCTTTTCAAATGCCTTTAATATTTATTTTGATTATTTTAAAATTACTTGAAAATTGAAACTTTTTAAAGCTTTCGAAAATGCCTTGAAATCTTCCAAGATACTCCAAAATATTTCCAAACCTCTGAAATTAATGAAATTACTGAAATCAATTGAATAGCCAACGGCGATACCACGCTGAAAACACCAGCTCTCGTAAGATCACTGAAGTTTAGCAGTGTTGGGCGCGGTTAATACTCGGATGGGTGACCGTTCGGGAATACTGCGTGCTGTTGGCCCGTCGTGGATGTGGTGAGCCCACACTAGTAGTACTAGTAATAAATGGTCCACCTAGAAACTCCACCCGAATCGGGTAGTGTCACGCCTACCCCGAAAGGGAAATGGCTTAATGCTATCAAAAGAAAAAAAAAAAATTGAAAATTCCTAGGAACCTTCTAGAATGATCTATAAGTTTTCAAGTCCTCAAAATTACCTGAAATTCCTTCAACCTATTCAAATAAAAAATTCCTTGGAGTCATTAGAAATTCTCCAAAATATTTCAAGACCTTTTAAAACTTCAAAAATCACTTAAAACTTTTTAAAGCTTCCCATAATGCTTTGGAATCTATTAAATTATTCTACAATATTGCAAATTTTTTCAATCTTTTTGAAAAGCCTTCAAATTGTTCAAATCTTTTGAAAATACTTTGGATTATTTTGAAATACCCTAGAATATTCCTAATCTTGAAAAATTACTTCAAAAATTCTTTTGAATCAATTAAATTACGAAAATCAGTTTAAAATTCCTTGAAAACTGTTAAAATATCCAAAAATATTTCAAACCCTCTGAAATCTTCTGGCATTCATTGAAATTATTGACATCTCTTTCAAAAGCTTTGGATTCTTTCCAAATGCCCTAAAATATTTTCAATCTTTTTAAATTTCTTCAAATTATTAAAATATATAATAAATTCCTTGGAATCTACTGAAATTCTTTCAAATATTTTCCTACAATGTATCAATTTGAAATCGTTTAGAATCAATTGAAATTTTTTAAATCCTCTGAAATCCTATTAAATTAGTGAAATCAATTACGAATTCCCCAAAATAATTTATAATACCTCAAAATATTTCAAATTCTTTAAAATCTTTTGAAATTTTTTGCAATTGTTTCTAGATCTTGAAAATTCCTTGGATTTAAAAAGAATACCTTATAGTGTTTAAACTTCTTTGAAATCCATTCAAATTATCAGAATCAATTCCTTGAAGTATCGGTGTTTTTTAAAATATAAGTGCTCCTTAAGAGTGTGAAATGCTCAGTTTGAAAATCTTTTTTAATTCTAAAATTTTTGATCTGTAGTTATACTCGGATCTTTGACATACTTCTACTCAAACCGAAAAAAATGCTTCGACTGAATGGCGCTTATTGGTTCTAGTTCGCGTCCCCATTGGGAATTCAAATACAGGCGCATGCTACAGCCAATCAACTACAGTGAAATTTCGATAATACGAAGTGCTTCGGGACCGAAAAAACTTCGAATTATCGAAAATTCGTATTATCGAAAGTAAGAATACAAACACACCTAATGTGTTAAAGTACGTTTATAATAAATTCCATAGTACCTCATATGAATTTCCCATAAGGTTAAATTATTTCGGTTAAGGGCTGCATGAAATCTTTTTTTGCGCAACAATGTAATATGATATCCGTATCATAAATTGAAATCGATTTTGACCTAGCACTTACGGTTTAGGCGTTATTCATTGATAACAATAACAATAACGTTAATTTATGTTTCGAAAATTCCAGTGGAACGTCCTTGGAACGTTTCCAAGCGGCGGACATTTTACACGTTCTGGGAACGTTCCGTGCTATTAGGGTGGAAACAATAATTTTTAGAAGCAGGAAATATTCTCCTTGTTCTGGGGAACTGTAGCTAGAGTTGGCAGGTATTCTGAAATCAGCAGCAATGTCCTTCCTTTTAACTCCTTTGTCGACACATTGAGTGAGTTTCACTTCCTTGCTCAGAGATAGTGTTTTATACGTTATTTTCTTCCCTTACAAGATAAGACAGGAAACAAATGAAATGTGTGTCATTTTTTTCCTGTAATTTTTTTTCTGTCATTTTTTCGCGACCACAAGAAAATGACAGTAAAACGACAGGCAAAACGACAGCCGAAAATGACCGGCCCTAATTGGCGATAATTTATAATAATATCGTGTGAACATTATAAATTATCAACGACTTGCAGATTTATTCGTGAACTATTTGAACTTTCCTGTGAAGCTTAAAAAATCATTAGCAAAAGAAAACTATTAAAAAAATGTTCATGATGAAACACCTTTTTGTAGCCTGTGTCTAATTCCGAATTGTCTTCCAACACATCAATTGTGGACTGTGTTTGATTTGCCATTTTAAAGCCTTCTTATTCTTACTGTGAGATTGGGAGAAATTACTTCCAGTAGGTATACTTTTTTGTATTCGTACGTGCCTCGAACTTTATCATCGGGATGACAATAAAGTTCGTGTCTTCCGGAGATGAGCCGTAGCTTTATAACCTATTGTAAAGGGGACTGGACGATTGGCAACAGTGCCGACGACATCTGCGATTTGGGGAAAAATCCAGACCTGAGGAAAACCCAAGGTAATTGTATAAAGATGGGGCTACGGCTTATGTTAGCTTTGGCTAGGGGGACTTGTGGGCCACGGTGCGTGGGCTCCGGCAGTGTCAATCGTGTCGTGGCCGAGTGTATCTCGAGCGGTAACTACCAACGGAATTTTGTATTTTTGAATAAATTACGTATCCATTTTAAAGTCCACAAATTTTTCTGTTCACTTTCATTTCGTATTAACCTCGTTCCTATTGAAATACACTTACAAAGCGCTAAACTTAAGTATCACGGGCAACAATTCCAGATTATTTTCAACCTCCTTCATTCCCTTCACAAGTTCACTGCGTGCTCTCAATTGCATGATCCATCAAAGTATGGTTTCGCCACGAGCAAACTACGGACCCTTTGATTGGTTCACTTTTTTTAGATGCGCGTGGCGAGGCCATTCTTTGTTGGATCATGGAATTGAGAGCACACAGTCAGTGGCCCCAACTTTGGCATGTTGAGCTACTGCGCTTGCCCGGTGCATCGGTCCTCATTGGTCGCTGTTGGCGCGCGATTTAAACCGGGTATAATTGACAATTATTGAAATTAAAGTAGAGAAATATTATCAATTGCACGCTAATATTTATATTTCAATGAAAAAGGTTTTTGAATAAAAAAATGTTTATTAAGGGTATGTGACACAGCCAAATACCTACATTGCCGACCTCACTTTTTCAATTTTCCGATTTTTTTTTTGAATCTAAGAACTTTTTTTGTAAATAAAATTTCGGGCTGAAACTTTGGAAAATGTATGAGAAGACAATAAACTACGTTTATGTACCTTATTCGAGGAAGAACTTCGCAAAAAATTATTTTCGAAGAAATTAAAACTGGGTGCATTTTTTGAACCTAAGAACTTTTTTTATAAGTAAAATATCGGCTTCAAACTTTGAGAAATGCAAGAGCTGACAGTAAAGTACGTTTATGTACATTATTTGAGTATAAAAGATGCAAAAAGAAAAATTCCAACTAAGTGTCAACTCCGGTTCCACTTGCCAGTTCGGTCGGTATTTTTGCGATGGGCACGACAATGCGAAATCTGGCGGCCACTAATCGAGGCTCTATCAGCCTGACTCGTCTACATCTGAAATATGAGGCCCACGCTGTCAAAGATTGATGATCCGGTGTTCTTACAATAATATTTTTTGAAAGTTGTGTCCAGCATAAAAGTTGAGTGAAATATGTTGTTTCAATGTTGAATGATGTAAGTATTGAAATCGCTATTGGCCTCGTTCAGTGACCGCCAGACTTCGCATTTTCGTGCTCATCGCGAATACCGACCGAACTGGCAAGCGTTGTTGACATTTAGTTGGAATTTTTCTTTTTGCATCTTTTATGCTCAAATGATGTACATAAACGTACCTCACTGTCGGCTGTTGCATTTTTCAAAGTTTGAAGCCGATATTTCACTTATAAAAAAAGTTCTTAGGTTCAAAAAATGCACCCAGTTTTAATTTTTTCGAGAATAATTTTTTGCGAAATTCCTCATCGAATAAAGTACGTAAACGTAGTTTATTGTCTTCTCATACATTTTCCAAAGTTTCAGCCCGAAATTTTATTTACAAAAAAAGTTCTTAGATTCAACAAAAAATTTGGAAAATTGAAAAAGTGAGGTCGGTAATGTAGGTATTTGGCTGTGTCACATGCCCTTAAAAGATTAAAAAATACTTATTTGCAATATTTTTGAATATAAGTTAGTCTTCGCAACTGAAAAAATGAACTATTAACTACAAAATATACGCATTATTCTTTTTTTCTAACCTTACATCAAGAAATACGTCATTTCTAATATTGACGTGCAATTTATAATAATTATCTACTTTAATTTCAATCATTGTTAATTATACCCGGTTTAAATCGCGCGCCAACATCGACCAATGAGGACTGCTGCGCCGGACAAGCGCAGTAGCTCAACATGCCAAAGTTGGGGCCACTGCACACAGTGAACTTGTTAAGGGAATGAAGAAAGTTTAAAATAGTCTGCAATTGCGACCCGTGGTACTTAAGTTTAGCACTTTGTAAGGATAAGAAGGCTTTAAAATGGCAAATCGAACACAGTCCACAATTGATGTGTTGGAAGATAATTCGGAATTAGACACAGGCTACAAAAAGGTGTTTGATCATGAAAATTCCCATAATAGTTTTCGTTTGCTAATGATTTGTTAAGCTTTACAGGAAAGTTCAAATAGTTTACGAATAAACCTGCAAGTCGTCGATAATTAATAATGTTCACACGATATTATTATAAATTATGGCCAATTAGGTCCAGTCATTTTCGGCTATCGTTTTGCCTGTCATTTTGCCTGTCGTTTCCCTGTCATTTTCTTGTGGTCCCGAAAAAATGTCAGAAAAAAAAGACAGGAAAAAAATGACACACCTGTCATTTTTTTCCTGTCATATCTTTTCGTAAGGGTTCATACTTTCGGAAGCCACAATGGACCAATCACGCGTAATCGAGAAATTTGAATCGTCGAAAAATATTAACATGGGAAACGTCGATTTTCAGCCGGGGCCGAAAAAAAGGTCGAATTATCGAAAACTCGTATTATAGAGGATCTTATTATCGAAGTTTCACTGTAAATTACAATGCAAACATGCGCAGATAAAGGAGACTCAGTTAGCATCACTGATTTCCAATGCAGTACCATACACAGTCACACACACTACTGTTGATATGACAAGTACGTATATCTAGGTAGTCTATTCACTAACGACGGATAATAGATGGGGAGCTAGATACATAATTCTATATTCGTCCCAACTGTACTATAGGGTAGCGAGACATGGACCTGTCAGGAAAAGGACAGGAGTAAAATTAACGCGATCGGCATGAAACCTCTGCGCATAATATGCAGAAAAACACTGATGGGCGAAGTCCAAAACGAGACAATCCTCAAAGAATGTAGTACAGGAGAGGCACTAGTTGATATATGGAAAAGAAATCAGTTAAGATGCTTCGGACATCTTGAAAGGATTAAAGATGAACGACTGACCAATCAAGTGTATAAAAGTAAAGTAAATGGCAGAATGCCCAGAGGTAGACCGCCCAAAGAATGGTTAGAATCTGTAAATGAGACATTAATCTGAAGAGACATTAGAAGCCATAGAAACACAAGAGCTTGAATAAAAAAATGCATGGACGTGAAGGAAGCTAGAGTAGTATGCCAAGACAGAAAAGTGTGGCAACAAATAGTTTGTGAACAGAGTGACAATAGAGTGAACGACGCCTGAAACAAAGACCTTGGATAATAATGGGCCCAAGCGGGGAACCACACATAACAATTTTGTGAGGCTCCTCACGTGGGGTGATCGCTAGAATGATTGATTAGCAACCTGGGACGGGGCAGTGTTGCGGAATGAACGTGTGATTTAAATAAATAACACAAGAAATCTAGATCAACCTAAAACATCTATACCTAACACCTATATAACTATCTACCTTATACCCGTATACCGACCTACTTTATACCATATATACCTAACTACTATTTTCCAACCGAGCAAGTCACGCCTAACCCGAACGGGAAATGGCTTAATGGTATAATAATAATAATAATAAGAGTAATAATAATGGTGGCTCAGTTGGTTAGACGCTCGGACTTCACCTCAGAGGTCCGGGGTTCGATCCCTGAGCCGGTAACTCTTGAAATTTTGCTATGTACCTTCACCGAGGTTCTGGTGGTTCGGAACCCACCTTAAGACTTTCACAGGAAACTCTATCACACACGTCCAAAACTCTTTTGAATTCATCAGAAAAATACAACAGATTCACATTCAACCCCAAGACATCCTAGTAAGTTTCGACATAGTATCTCATCACCTTTGATAGAACACTGTATCACGAATACCTATTTCTCTTTCAATAATAAATTCTACGAACAAGCCTCTGGAGCGGCAATGGGATCTCCAATCTCACCTGTAATAGCCAACATTTTTATGGAAAAACTAGAAACTAAAATCTTTAACAAATCCAAGCTTAAACCGGAATTTTGGTGCCATTACGTAGAAGACACTTTTGTCATCTGGGGGCATGGACTAGACGAACTAAAAAATTTTTCGCTTTCATCAATCAAATACACCCTAATATCCAGTTCACTATGGAAATTAAACAAAACGGAAAATTACCTTTCTTGGACGGTCTAGTTTATAAAAGATCCAATAACACATTAGGACATGAAGTTTACAGAAAAGCCACGCATACAGACAGACACCTGCATGCCTTCTCCTACCACCATCCATCTCAAAAGCAATCGGTCATCAATTCCCTTGTATACAGAGCTGTCTCCATACAGATAAAGATAACTTACAAAGAAATTACAAAATGTTAAACAAATCCTAACATAAAACGATTACACAAACAAAGAAACTAATAAAGCTCAATATAACTAATACGCTCAAGAAAACAAGTCAACACAACCTACTAAAGAAAGAGAGAGAAAGACGACGACCATCCTAACATACATTCATGGTATCACGGAACAAATAGGAAGAATTCTCAACAAACACAACATCCAAAATATATTTAAGCCACCTGAAAAATAGGGCAACTTCTGAACAACCCTGAAGATAAAAAGGAACCTTTCAGTGAACCGGGAGTATATAAAATCCCTTGTTCTTGTCACAAAGTCTATATTGGAGAAACCGGGAGGGCGATAAGTTAACGTGTAAAGGAACATGAGAGTAAAGTCAGGCTAAAACATTTCACGCAATCAGCAGTAGCTGAGCATCATATCGAGATAGGACATAGCATTTTTTTGAAAAAACAACCGTCATCGCAGAAACGTACGATAAATTTCGAAGAAAACATAGAGAAGCAATCGAAATCTTGAAACACCCTAATAACATCAATAGGGACAATGGATATAACACCAATCCGATTTGGCTTTTCATCCTCCCGGATTTTTTATAAAAGACTTGATTGGCCAACCAAGTTCAACCAGTCCCACCATGGGGCGCTCTGGCCAATCACAAGCATCGTAGAGAATACATATATGAGAACAACATAACCTGAAACTTCAGTTTCAGGTCAGCGTCACCCAGCGTTTGATATTGATGGGAAAATCGATGAAAAAATAATAAGGGAATACAAATTAGCAAAATATAAATGTCGTTTGGTTAAAGCCAAGTGTTCAAATGAGATAATAGAAGCAGTAATCGATACGGTTTTACCAGTCACAAACATAACGCTTAACAGCGCATTCGGTAGAAAGCCATATCTAATTGAAAAACAAATAATGTTTGAATTGAAAATTGAAGAACAAGAGCTTGAGTCAATTTTTTCAGTAGTACCAAAATTAAATTTTGATGTAATTTTAGGGAGAAATTCGTGCCCAAAAAATAAAGTGGACATTAAATATTCAGACAACATAGTGATAATAGATGATGTCGAGCAAGGTTTAAATGACGAGATAGCAAATAAGAAAATAAACTCGTGCAATGAAAAGGAGATTATAAATAATCCGAGAAACATACAGGTGCGGTAAACTATTAATCGGGTACTCTGTGAATACGGAACGTCTGATAACGAAAATGACAAAAGTTATTTGAATATTAACCAAGATTATAACGATATTCTTCCTAGGAAGGGGCGGGGATAAAAATAAACGGTTACCCGATATGAAATCTGACCAGCAGATGAAGGTTCGGTTCAAAAAGCAGACAGTTTGTCAGAAGATAAAAAAATAAAAATATTTGAAATCATCAAAAACATAAAAAAATATTTTTTGATAAACCGGGCTGTATGAAAGGCTATGAACATGAAATACGAGTTAAAAATAAAAAGGCGATAATTCGGAAAAATTGGAAAAATTAGAACAGTTAGGAATCATAGAATCTTCACTAAGCGAATACTGTAATCCTCTTAGGATAGTGGAAAAAAGCGATGGTAACGTATACGTATATGTCTTGATGCAAGGTATTTGAACGAAATAATTGAGTCAGAACATGATGGGCCACCAGATATTGATGAAATCCTGCAGAAGTATGAGGGAAAAACGATTTTCAGTAGCACAGATCTTACGCAGGGTTTTTCCAGATTCCTTTAAAAAAGGAATCTCGAAACTATGCTGCTTTTGTTTTTGAGGGAAGAACTTATCAGTTCTGCAGAATTCCATTCGGTATCAAGACTGCAAGTAATGGTTTCGTGAGGGCGTTAAATACAGTTTTTGGTTATAAGTTTAATGAATTTCTTACAGTTTATGTTGATGAAATTTTGGTCACATCTAAAAATCTCGATAAACATCTTGACCATTTGAATAGAATCTTCGCGAGGCTAGGACAAGCAGGTATCACCCTCAAAATAAATAAATCATTTTGGTGTCAAGAAGAAATAAAATTTTTGGTCTGTATACTTACACCAAAATGCATCAAGCCAGCTCCCGATAGACTGAAAGCGATAAAAGAAATCCCACCTCCAAAAAACCGGTCGGAACTCCAGGGAATTCTAGGCAAATGTGGTTATTATAGTAGATTCTCGAAAAAACAGCAAATTTTGTAGATCCGTTTCGTGACCTGCTAAGCTCGAAAAATAAGTTTAATTGGGAAGACAAACATAACGTTTTTCTTGATGAGCTGAAACGGAATTTTCTGCATGCCATCTCCTTATGACATTATATGCTTCATAGGCCATTTTGGTTGCAGACAGATGCAAACAAAAGGGAGATAAGTGCGATTTTATTGCAAATCGAAAACGAGGGATGTGAGAGAATCGTTGCGCTAGTAAGTCGATGCTTGACAGCTCATGAAATAAATTATACAATCACAGAATTAGAATTACTTGCAATAGTGTATGGTTTAGTAAAGTTACAAAAATATCTACTGGGAGCAAGAGAAATTTGCTCTGTTCATTTGGCTTTGACCTTCCTTCTAAAAACCCAGTTTTACAATTCTAAATTGTCTAGATGGTTGACGCTGATCTCGCATTTTTCTTTTGAGATTATGCATTGCAAAGGGGTAGATAATATCGCTACTGGCTATCTGAGTAGAGTGGTGACTGGGAAAATCGATCAAAGATATGAAAATAAATTGGTAGTAGCCGAAATAGATTTCAGAAAAGTATCACAAGAACAAAGAAGTGAGGATAGCATGCAACTTTATACAAATCTTTTGGAAGGCGAGACTATTGAAAACTATAGTCTAAAAAATAAAGTAATTTTCCACAAAACAAAAAACTGGGAAAAGTGGCGAGCATTCGTGCCTAAACAAATAAAAAATCAAATCATTTATTTATTTCATGAAGATGTAGGCCACGCAGGGATTCAAAAAACAATATAAGCCATAGAAAAGAACTTGTACTGGAAGGGATTAAAAAGGGATGCGAAGAAAAGAATGAAAACTTGTGATCTATGCCAAAAAACTAGACACTCAAATATTGTAATGGAAGGCGAATTGCAACCAATTATTCCTCAGCAACCGAATGGAATAATTGCAGTCGATTTTTACGGACCACTTCCGACTTCACGATTAGGAACTAAACACATATTTGTAGTTAAGGATCTTTTTTCGAAACTAATCACTATTTATCCTATAAAGAATGCTAATAAGCGATCCTGCTTGGCGAAGTTATCAAACCACTATTTCACAAAAAATGGCAAACCACAACGAATACTATCGGATCATGGTACGCAGTTTACTTCGCCAAAATGGAAAAGCGCGTTAAACCAATTGGGGGTTCAAGTTTGTTTCTCCAGCATCCGCCATCCTCAGTCTAATCCGGTTGAAAGAACAATGCGAGAACTTGGAAGTTTTTTCCGTACATATTGATCTTCACGCCATTCGAGTTGGGCCAGTTATATTAGTAAAGTTGAAAATTGGTTAAGTGTGCTAATTAATGATAGTACGGGTATGTCTCCTCATCATCTTCATTTTGGCAAACCACCAAGGGACAAAATTGCTGAAATTTTACATGTTCCAGATGAATCTCTAGTTTCTCGCGAAATCCAAGTTGAAAATGCTCGAAAGAAAATGAAGGAAAAAGCAAATGAAAGAGCCAAGCAACGAAAGAAAATTTCTAACATAAATTCAAAAGTAGGTGAATTGGTTTTGTTAAAAATCCCACATCTTTCAAATGCAGGAAGGAGAGAGGTTTATAAGTTTTTGCATATTTTCTTTGGGCCGTATATAGTTAAGTCACAGGTTAATAGAAATGCATTCCAATTGGTTGAAGTTGAAAACGAAAATAAGTTGAAAGGTATATACAATAGAAAAGATTTGCGAAGGTACTATGTAAGGGACGATTGATTTTTCCTCCATCTCGAGAGGAAATAAACAAGATAATTTTACAGTTTAAGATAGAACCGGTTACATACAATTATAATAGAAGTAAGATAACAAAAGCATTACTTAATGACTGTATATAAAGACTGAACCGAAAAGTAAAAATTATTTGACGAATGTATTTGAAGTACACAACTTGAAAAGCAATTGTCAAAAGTATGAGGTAATACATAAGGGCAAACATAAAATGTAAATACAATAAACGAGAGGTATACATAGTACAATGATTATGAAATGATTTAAAAATGGGTAGAGAGAACAAATAGTGTATCAATGGACGGACGATGAATGAACGCATTTGAAGAAATGTGTTATAAGGACAAGGCTGATTATGTCTAATTATTTGTGAGTAGAAAGATTGTAACTCAGCACAGGCAGAATAATAATAGGACGGTCAACATCATCGATGGATGGTGACCAAATTAATTAAAACAAAATAAGAATCAGGACTGATTTGAGGCTTTTTTGGGATCTTTCTCGCCAAATCTCGACAGTCCCAAAAACGTGTTAGTCTGCTTTTTAAGGACCAGTTTGGAATCTTCCTCGGAAATCTCAAAAATTCCAATGAATGGTCTTACAATTTGAACTTACGCACCTGGGTCTGACGAAACGATCCACGTGAAAAGAAATGTCGGATAAGAAGGGGACGAAGGACGAGGAGGAAACCGAAATAAGCAGATCCACTGGTAAGCCCGGCGTAACCGGATGTTTTAAACTTTTACTCAATTTTACATGTTCAAATAGAGACTAAGCTCGGACCATTTCATTTGTGTGTGGAGTTGCCTCAAATCTGGAAGCTAGAACCTAATTTGATTTCGTGGACGCCCGTAAAACAAGACAACAAGCTGTTGGTATTAAATCTGAGTTAAATTGACCCGCCACCGAGAAGTCAATTGAACATTGCAGAACCTAGGGGATCATCAACATCGAAAATCTGCATCATTGGATCATCATTGCTCACAAAGGTTTCTTCTTTAACGCCCATGTGCTGAGTTAGGCCGAATGTTGTTTGTATGGATGAATGTATATTTGAAATTGGTTCTCTGTATTTAAAGAATTTGAGAGATTGTGGAAGAGATATTTTATTCTAAAGAAAGAGATGGAAATTGAGAATATTCAAATTATAACTACATTTTTCCCTATTGTTTATTGTGATTGTCGGGCTGGATATTAAATAAATATTTAAGTTACAACTTGTTCTCTTGTCAAAGATGCGAAACTATGTAAACATGAGTCATTGCTGAGGAATTGTAAGTAAATTGCACAAGAATAACAGCAATTTTAGTTTAGAAATGCATGACATGAAAGAAATATCTTTATAAAATTGTTAATAACAATGGCAATACTTCATTGTTAATAACAATGGCAATACTTCATTGTTATCCAAGTGTCCCAAATAAAAAGGTTGAAATTTAGTTATTAAGAGTTGAATTCTTCAAAAGGACGAAGTTTAAATGTTGAAAATAGATAAGAAAAGTATTTTTTTATTAATTTTGTTTGAAAATCATCAATTGTTATTATTATTGAAATACCTGCATTTCAATCTTGAAATACTTTTAACATGAACTCTTTTATAAACGGAATAAAACAATATTTCAGATACAAAATTTTAATTTATTAATTTACTTTGAACGAAAAATTGTCTCTTCTACTATAGAAGATGGATTTTCAACAAAATACTTGAATTTTCGACAAAATAATTAAAGTTTTAACATAATACTTGAACTTCCAACCGAAAAATATAAATTCTCAACAAAAATAGCCATAGTTTATAATTCAATCAAAAAGCATGAAATTTATACAAAAAAAAGTTTTTTTAAATCAAAAAGACGAATTTTCAACAAATAAAGATTTGTCGCAGAAGCAAGAAAATTTTACCTGAATTGTTGAATCTTCAAGCCAAAAGACGAATTTTCTCTACAAAAATTGAATTTACAAACAAAAAATATGACTTCAGCAAAAAATTATTTTCCCACGAAACTGATGCATTTTTACCCAACAAAAAAGAAATTTTAAACGAAGAAAATTATTTTTTTTTATCAAAAAAAGGATAATTTCCAACTAAAAAAGATCATTCTTAAAGAATGTAAAAGTTATATTTTCAGTTAAGAAATTAACTTTGAAAAAAAATGAATGGTTGACCTTTCAAGATCAAAATATGAATTTTTTAACAAAAAATAAGTTTCTACAAACAAAATTGAAGCTTTCATCCAAAAAGACGAATTTTCTCAACCAAAAGGGACGACATTTTTTAACGAAATAGTTGGATCCTTATCCAAGAAAGATGAAATTTGTACTAAGATGAATTTTTAATAAAAAAGGACAAATTTTTTTAAAATGTTGAACTTTCATCCAGAAAACCTTTCAGTTTATTTTTCAACACCAAAATATGAATTTTAAACAAAGAGTAAATTTTCGTCGAAATAGTTAAATTTTTAACAAAACCTTAGAATTTTCAACCAAAAGAATAACTTTTTAACGAAATAGTTTTATTTTTAACCAAGCAGTTGCATTTTTATCCAAGAAAGATGAAATTTCTCTTAAAACAAATTAATTTAAAAAAATAGTTCAATTTTCATCCAGAAAAGATTTCAGTTCACTTTTCAACACCAAAATAAGAATTATAAACTATAAGGTAATTTTCTGCTAAATAGTCGAATTGTTAACCAAACAGTATGAATTTTTAACAAGATTGTTAAATTTTCAAACCAAGCAGTTGCATTTTTGTCCAAGAAAAATGAAAATTCTACTAAAAGAGGTAAATTTTTCAATCAAGAAGGAAAATTTAAAAAAAAAAGTTGAATTTTCAACCAACCAGTTGCATTTTTATTAAAAAAAAGATGCAATATATCTTTAGAAACAGATGAAATAAAAAAAACTTCAAAAAAGTAGTTAAAATTTCATCCAAAGAAGATTCCAGTTTACTTTACAGCACCAAAATAAGAATTGTAAACTATAAGATAATTTTCTGCTAAATAGTCGAATTTTCAACCAAGAAGTAAGAATTTTTAACAAGATTGTTAGATTTTCAACCAAACAGTTGAATTGTCTAAGAATGATGCAATATTTCTACTAAAAAAGATTAACTTTCAAATTAAAAACACAACCTTTCAGGAAAAATGTTTTTCATTCAAAAAATATTTCAGTTGACTAATCAGCAACAAACTATGAATTTTAACCAAAAGGATAATATCATGCGAAAGGATTTGAATTTTCAACCCAAGAAGACGAATTTTCAACAGAACAGTTCTTGAGAAAATTGGTAAATTTGCAACCGAGTAATAAAATTTATAACTAAAAAGATAATCTTCGTGAGAAATTTTTTTTTTGAATTTGTCACAATTACGTTCATGAGTGAAGGACCACCTCCCCCCTTGCGTAACAAATCGTAATAAAATATCTAGACCCCCCCCCCCCCTTGAGTTGTTACGTAATGTAAGTATGGTCCCTAATTATTCTTCGCAGTTGAAAATATTGTAATTGATTTTATAATGAATTCGCCGTTTTATTCAATTGACACTTTGAAATCTCACTTCCCATTACTTCTTTGATTACTTTCTCTTTGGAGAATTTTTTTAATTGGCAAGCATATCCGCACAGAGCGATTTTCAGATTCCCTGATAAAGTGTTATATAACTTTGCCGAAAGCAACAATCTACGTAAACTTATGAATAAATATTTGTTAATATCAGTTCTTTGTTATTGACAAGAAAGGCTCCACCAGACTTTGCTCGAAGAGCTTGAAAATTCAAATGCTGACAAATAATTTAATAAAAAAAATATTTTCATAAGTTATATTACAGAAATAAAGAATTAATATTGCCAGAGTATACAGTTTTATTGAACTGAGATGAAAAATAGGTATTACCCCATATTGTGTGATTATATGAATCTGAAGGCTTCACATAGCCGTCCCGAAAATAATCATTTTTTTTAAATGCGCTTTTAAAGGTGCATTTTTTATAGATAAAGTGCTCACCTTTAAATGAAAAACAACAAAATTTCTAATTTTCGAAATAAACGCTTTGAATAAAGGTAATTTATTTCAATTATAATAATCTGTTAATATTTTGGTGTTAAAATTAATCAATAAACGTTCGCTCAAAACTATTTAAGTTAATTCTTCTCAGAAGAAGTTTCTTTCGAATTCACTAATCTCTGAAATTTGTGCTTTCTTTCTACTTTGGGTGTCAAATAATGAAAAAATATACTTGACATTGATTTTAAAAGTTCCTTAAAAAAAATCGTAGTCCGAATTTTGATTTATTATGTTTACTTTATAGGTCCGGGAACCATATAGGAAATATATGAAGGAGGAAGAACCTTGCTAAGAAGGTTTTTACTTATTTTAATTAAGCGCGACGTTACAGCAGTGCTGAACATGACAAATTAAACATTCAGTGAAAGAATGCGCTGGTGTAAAATTGTCATCTCTAGTCAAACAATGATAAGACATTATTGTGAAATTTGTACATGTACTACACGAGCTCCTCCAGCATGATGTATTAAAAAGTTTTATTACTTCAATATTCGTGAAATAGAAAACGCTTGATTTCTTCTCTTTTTATGTCCCGAATTATCAAAAAAATCTTCAAAAACAACCCTTCCTGTATAGACACGTAAGGTGTTGAAAATTTGAAGTTTGATTTTCGATATTTGAAAGTTAAAAAACGTGTGCATATAGTGAGGGTGGTTTTTAAGGGTGACCTCGAACCTTCTCACTCGGCCTCTCATTCGGGGGTTAAAAAACGAGCTAATTTTCGAGAAATTCAAATTATTTTGTTTTTCAAAATTTGTTAACAACTTTTGTAATTTTCTTTTCCCAAGTTGGAACTTATGGTAAATTAGTTTGATAATGACAGAAAGTTACCCCTGAAATATGAACGAAAAACATGCCGATATATAACCATACACTTCCATAACTTTCTGAAAAGCACCATAAATACCCATAATTACTATAAATTACAAGTAATTTCAACAAATTTGATGAATTTCCATAAATTTCACCAACTTCCAGGAATTGGCTTATATTCCACAGATTTTCATGAATTTCAATAAATCGATGGAAATTTAGGAAAATTTATCAAATTTGTGGAAATTCATGAAATTTCTGAAAATTTACGAAAGCTTTTTGTAACTTACTGAAATTTATAAAAGTGTGTAGTAATTTACCGGTAGATTTCGATAACACTTCAGCTAGAAGTATGTGCAGTAGCACAATATGCATAATACGGAAGTAGATTGTGAAGATAAATTTTTTGAATATATGTTGGCATACATGTGGGGCTCTAATGAAAAGTTTCCAAACATATGTTGAGAATAATTTAAGTTCAAGCTGTAATAATCATTAAAAAATCTTTATGACATAGCATGAACTGGATTTTTTGCCAAAATAGGTTGAAAAATTTCACATACAATCTTTACGTGTACCGACGAACTCAATTTCGTGCTAACATATAGTATAGAAATTTGAATTCACATTTATTCATTTCTGTTTTCGTGTCTGAAAATGTGGCTTAATTTAGTTTCGAAAATGTAGAATTAAAAGTTTTACCGCACGGTTGATTGAGTACATATTATGTTCTACTTACGAACAGAATTGAGACATGTTATGAACATCCAGAGTAGCAGAATAAAAGTAAAAATTTTCATCTTTTTAGAAACAGGAACTATTTCATGATATATTTCTTGAGCTTCAACTGAAAAGACCGTGAACTGATTGTACTTGTATATATACCAGCGTTGATGTCATATTGACAAATAGTATTACTAGATTTAGGCAGTGAAATGTAGAAGTAGACTCGCTCTACTCGTGTGAGTTGGAAACAAACAAGAAGTTGCTATCGAAATTATGCAAATGCAAAAACTTTTGTCAATATTTGAAAAAATTGATAGTTCGGGGTTGTTGTTGACCTGGTCACCCTGGTCACTCCTTACACCGCATGGCTAAAACTTCGCTCTTGTCCATCTCCCATGCTTAGGACACGCTAACCACAAATTAATATTCTTAAGAATATCCAAGTGTTAGAGAACATCAGCCCGCGTGGAAAATGCCAATAACCGGCACGTCTCTAAATGGTAAATCCACTACCCGGGTGCACCGGAACGTGCACTAGGTCCTTCAAGACGTCATCTACGAGAACTTTTCAAAAGTTCAAATTTTTCCAGCAGCCAAAATAACTAGAAATGATCAGTCGACGATCCGGATGTACCGGGTCGCGCACCAGGTAGTTTAGCATGTATACTACAAGAACTTTTTCAAAATATAAATTGTGCCAACAGCTAAAATAACTAACAGTGGTGTGTCGACGATCCGGGTACACCAAATCGCGCACCAGGTAGTTTAGCACGTATTCTACGAAAATTTATTTACAATTTATATTGCGCCAAGAGTCAAATAACTGACAGTGGTGATTCGACGATCCGTGTGCACCGATTCACGCACCAGGTAGTTTAGCACGTATTCTACGAGAACTTTTTTAACATTCAAATTGTGCCAACCTCCAAAATAACTAAAAGTAGTGAGTCGACGATCCGGGTGCACCAGGTCGCGCACCAGGTACTTCAGCACGTATTCTATGAGAACTTTTTTTAAAATTAAACTGTGCCAACATCCTAAATCACTAACAGTGGTGAGTTGACGATCCGGGTGCATCAGGTCACGTACCAGGTAGTTTAGCACGTATTCTATGAGAACTGTTCTAAAATTTAAATTTTGCCTACATCCAAAATCACTAACAGTAGTGAATCGACTATCCGGGTGCACTGGGTCGCGCAGCAGGTAGTTCAACATCTGTTCTGCAAGAATTTTGTTAAAATTCATATTGTGCCAACATACAAAATAACTAACAGTAGTGAGTTGACGATCCGGGTGCACCAGGTACTTTAGCACGTATTCTACGAGAACTTTTTTAAAAATTAAACTGTGCCAATATCCTAAATCACTAACAGTGGTGAGTCGACGATCCGGGTGCACCAGGTCACGCACCAGATTGTTTAGCACGTATTCTATGAGAACTCTTCTAAAATTTGAATTGTGTCCACATCCAAAATCACTAACAGTGGTGCATCAACTATCCTGGTGCACTGGGTCACGCACCAGGTAGTTAAGCATCTATTCTACAAGAATTTTTTCAACATTCAAATTGTGCCAACATCCAAAATAACTAACAGTAGTGAATCGATGATCCGGGTGCACCGGATAGTTCATCAAATTCCTTGAAAACTTGGTATGTCTGAAAATTGACATATTTTCGCGTACCTGATATTCGATTGTAGTGATTGCAACCCAATGATGCAAAAACCAAGAATGTTTTTCTTGATTTTGAAAACGAAGCAAAATATGAAAGAAAATTAGCCGAGAACAATGATTCTTTTGCAGAAATTTCTATGAAAAAACCCTTCATAGTTATCAATCCCACCTCGTTTCCTTGAAATAACTTAATATCGATGTCACTAGAAATTTATTTCTTTTCTTATCAATTCCACTTGATATAATTATTTAAAGTGAAAATCTGAGAATATACTCATACCAATCTTTTTGTTACACTTAACATTTTCCATACTGAGTTGATCACATTCTTAAATAAAAAAATATCTTCAGACAATTTCAATGATGATATTTATCTGTCATAATTTCGTATCTTTTATGGAACACGGAAAAGCGTTTCGGTGCACGCTGATCGTCGACAAACCAATTGTAGTTATTTTGGATGATGATGCAATTTAAATTTTGAAAAATTTCTCGTAGAATACCTGCTGAACTATCTGGTGGGTGAACCGGTGCACCCTGATCGTCGACTCAACAATGGTCGTTATTTCGAATGTTGGCACAATTTGAATTTCGAAAAAGTTCTTATAGAACACGTGTTGAATGACCTGGTGCGTGATCCGGTTCTCTTAGATCGCAGACTTACCATTGTTAGCTATTTTAGCTATTGACAGAATTAAAATTTTTAAGATGTTCTCGTAGAATACGTGCTAAACTACCTGGTGCGCGACCCGTTGCACCCGGATCATCGAATCACCACTGTTAGTTATTTTGGATGTTGGCACAATTTAAATTTTAAAAAAGTTCTCGAAGAATACGTGCTAAACTACCTGGTGCGCGACCCAGTGCACCCGGATCGTCGAATCACCCATCTGGGTGCACAATTTTTTGTACTTCATCTTTTATTTATCTTGCATAGTTTGACCGCAAAATGGAGATTTTTCTTTTTTGTTATTATTTGTGCAATCAAAATTCGAATTTACGATTTTTCAAGAGAATTCAAACAGTTGTCATGCTGATCTGGTAGGCCTTTCAAAAAGCAAACGTTTTCCTTCTCCTGATTTTTTTTCTATCGTTCATTGTTTGGCTTAAAATTATCATTTTCATTTTTTTTCTTCTTAATTTTTATCTAAAATAGATGCCTAACGAACTCGTCCTTACTTTTCAAGCCTTGGAGAAATGTGCCAAAAGGCAATCTAATCGCATAATTTCTCATAGTCTTTGCGCTAGCTTAACGTTAAGTTAGTCGAACATTGCAGTACAACGTACTAAAAATGACTTTACAGAAAATTCACCTTGTGCAATAATTGAGGGCTCATTTACGGCTCTGGGAATATGATAATCAAATTTGAAAAAAATGTTTAAACAATCCTAATAAGAATGAGTTGACTCTCCCACTCTTGTTATTGTAAAATGTTCACGTTTCGAGACGTATATATGTATGTTTGTATGTATGTATGTATGTATGTATGTATGTATGTATGCTTGATAGCGAGCACGATGATTTTTGAAAGATTAGATTAGCCTCTGGGACACTCTTTCAGTTTCGGAAACTGAAGGTCAAGTTCGTTATCCAGCTAGTTTGGATACAAATTCAAAAAGTTAAAGCATTTTCAAAATTTTTGAGACAATTTTTTTTTAAGATTGAAAAATGCGATTTACAGTTATTTGTAGTACCCATAAAGTCGAACCATTTATCCTCACGAATTTTTTCGGTAGAAAGAAAATTATCAAAGTTATATAAAAAAAAAAAATGTAAATTTTGAGAAAAAAATCCCACGTAAAAAAAAGTTAAGGAAGAAAAATGTTACTTTTTAAAGCCCTACAAGATATCCATAACAACTTTGGAATTTTATTTGAAAAAACGTAAATTCAAATTTTTTTACCAACCGTTTGGTTTTAATCGCACGAAAAATAATTGAGTTGGATTGAATTTTTGACCAAAAAGATAATATTGAAGGCAAAATGATTAATTTTGAAAATTTGCATTAATGTAGTAGAAATTTTAATTAAAGAAATGAATTTTTGTCCAAAAAGATGAATTTGAAAAGTTAAAAATTCAACTGAAGATTCCTCAATTTAGTCAAAAATTCATTCCTTAGTTAAAAATTGATCTTTTTGGGTCCGAAAGAAAACATACTTTTTGCACATTTTCGAAAAATACTAAATTATGCAAGAAATCAAAATAAATATTATAATTATAATAATTAAAGTTATCGAATAATTTCAAGTGATAAAAAATAACGAAAAGATAAAAGTGGTCTATAAGCTATAAGAAATAATGTCACCTTCGTTTTCTGAAAATATGTTTTCAAAAATGTGGTGTTTATACACGAAAATGTGTTATCGTCGAATCTGAATTACCTTGCATCAAGACAAAGTGGAACGCTTTCCGTTTGAACATTTTTGTTAATGGAATGAATAAACAATGAAATATAAAATAATAAATTAAATAAAGAATATTTTTATGGAAAAATTTAATATTTATTATTTATTAATTTGTGTTTTATATTTTTTTTCCTGTCTCCGCAATTTTATTTACGGAATTATTATATTTTGAAAATTTTCTTTATCGGAAGTTTCATTAATTTAATTAATTAATTATTAGTTTCATGGGACGACTGAAAAATCCTGAAAGATAAAATTCCGGGGCTGTAAAATTCCCGGAAAAGAAAATATTTGAAACAAAAAATTTTGGAAATTAAAAAATTGCCGAAATATAAAAATTTCGAATTTGCAAATTCCCGCAGAATGAAACTCGCGATAGAAAATTGCCGAATTATAAAATATCCGACACTGACGAGTTCGCGACAATGAAAAATTCCAGAATTTGAATAATTAAATGAAAAGTTTTTAAATTAATATTATTTATTAAAAATACAGTCATTATATATTTTGATCAGAGAAATTGTATCATCCGTTATGATTTTTTTAAATTTTGCATTCTATTCTAAACACGATATTTTCAAAAGAAGTTTTTGTTCGATAAAATTTACAACTTATTTCTTTTTTTTTTTTGAAAAAAATACTTGTCAGCCTTTTATTGATATTCTTCTTTAAATCAAAACAACATGGCTATTCGAAAATAGGCCACATCACCTCCTACATCATGATGTATTTACAGAACTTTACAAGTACCTAAATGAAAAAACAAGAATTATTTATAAATTTAATCTCTGTAGCCTTACTTTATTCCCAAAACAACCCAATTGATATATTTTGGACTCAATAGCCTCCTTGCAATGAGAAACATAAAACTGTAAAAAAATATTCTCAAACATTTTTATTTTTCCAGGTCATGAATTTATACAAAAATATAATAAAAGGATAAAATTAAGAAAATTATTCTGAGACGTTGGAGTTTATTTAATGTTGAGTTTTTTTTAGGATTATACGAATATAATTTTTCTAGGTTTTTTGGGAAAATTTGAATTTTTTTTGGAGATTTCAGATATTTTGAAAACGTGTCTAGAAATTTTTTATTATTTTACAGAATTATGAAAAATTTCAGGGAAAATTTGGTTCAGCTTAGAACTTGTAGTTGTGAAACTGACTCGGATTATTCCTAAAATTGTATTAAAATCTTCCCGATTCTTTTTTGACAATTTTGGCATTTGTTTCAAAATTTTTAATTATTTTTTAAATTTTTTCAAAAATTCTGAGTATTTTTGAAAACAATTCGAATTCTTTCTAAAATTTTTGAAAAACCTTTCAACCAGAAAAAAATTGCCTCGGAAATTTTTTTTAAGAATTTTAATCTTGTTTTGAAATCTTTTTCAATATTTTCATAAAATTAAGTAAAAAAATTACCCCAGAATCTTCCTGATACCTTCTTGAAAATTCAACAAATCTTTTGAAGTTTTTCAAAATCTTTTGAACGATTCGTTTCAAAATGCATAGAAAAATACGAATTTTTAACAAAATTGTTCTGTTTTTAACTAAAGAGGTGAATTTTGAACTAGAATGGTGAATCTTCGAACAAAAAAGTGATTTTTTAAAAAAGTAATTCAATTTAAAACAAATAGTGGAATTTTTAATCAAACAGAAATTAATTCGATATCGTTTATAATAAAATAACCGAAGCTTACCACATACGTGCGATAAATTTCCACAAATCATTAGAAGCTTCCAAAATTGCAAAAATTACCAGAAACTTCCTAAATTTCAAAAATTACCAGAAATTCCAAGAAAATTCCAAATTCACCGAAATTTCTAAAATTACCAATCATTTCCAGAAATTATAAAATAATCATAAATTTAATAAATATTTTTTTCAAATCAGTTCAACTACTACGACAAAAGTCTACCTTTTTGATTGAAGATTCATCATTTTAGTAGGAAATTAATTTCTTCGTTTGAATATTTAACTATTTTGTTGAATAGTATTTTTTTCGTTGTTATTGCAAAAATGAATTTTTTGGTAGAAAATTGATTTCCCCCTTTGTAAATTCATTTTCTTGGTTGAAAATTAAACTATTTGGTTAAAAATTCATTTTTTGTGTGAGAAAATTCATCATCTTCATTGAAAAAATTGTTAAAAATTTCTTTTTGGTTGAAGAATCATCATTTTCGTTAAAAATTCACCTGCTTTGAGAAAATTCCACTGTTGGGAGAAAATAGATGTATTTTGTCAGAAATAAGACTTTTTTGTTGAAAATTCATTTTTATTGTTAAAAATGAAACTAATTTGCCAAAAAAAATTTTTTCGGTTGAAAATAAGTCTTTTGAACTCAAAATGGAACTATTACATTTTTACTTGAAAATTAATTGCTCTTTGATGAAAATTGGAAATTTTTATTAGAAAATATTCATCTTGGTTGAACATTCATTAACTTGTCCATTGAAAATTCCTTCTTTCTTGGTCGAAAATTCATCTTTCTTGCTTAATATTCAACTAATACGTTAATTTTTTTTTTTTTTTAAGAAAATTCACGTTTTTTGTTAGAAATTCAACTAATTTGTTAAAGATTAATTTTTTTGCGGTTTTTAAATAATTTAATACGATTTTCTGTATTTCAAAAGAAATGGAAGATCAAACAAATTTTCAAGGGACTTGTTTTCAGCTTTTTGAGAGGAACAACTTTGCTCGTTGGACATTTTTTTTATCTTGTCTCGATCTTATAGAAAAAATCAAATTATTATTTTTCATAAAAAGGAATCAAATTGCTTCTGCTTCAAGACCCATTTATCTGAGTTTAAAATAATTAAAATAATTTAACTAATTATAATTATTATATTATCATATGAATTATATATATTATTCATTATTACATTGACAATCATAAAAATAATTATTGAATAAATTCAACTGATTAGAAATAATGACAACATAAAACAAGGCCATAAGAAAAAATGTCAAGTTCGTTTTCGAGAAAAATATGATGCTGTTTTCTAAAATGTGGCGTTCATTCACGAAAATTTCTTATCAGCAAATCTGAATTACCTTCTACCAAGATAATACTGAACAAATGGTTTCTACATTGAATTTTTTTTTAAATGGACAAAGAATAGAATGTAAAATGATAAATTAAATAAAAAATACGTTTATTAAATAAATGTATTTGTTTCATTTATTAGTTTTTGTTGTATTCTTCAATAATTTTTTAATTTTTCCGATTCGGGAATTTTATAATCTTCCGTCGGCAATTTTATTTCCAGGATTTTCTTTTATCGGGAATTTTCAAATTCTTTGGGAATATTTTTAACTTTATAAAGTAATTATTAATTTTATGAGATGACTGAATAATTCGTAAAAATAAAATGCCGACCATGTAAAATTCCAGAAAAAGAAAATATTCAAAATACAAAATTTCCGAAATTACAAAATATCCGAAATTACAAAATATCCGACACTATCGAATTCCCGATACTAGAAAATTCTCAAATTTGAACAATTAAAAATATAGTAATTGAATATTTTGATGAGAGAACCATTTTTTAAATGTTTATTGTATATTTAAAAATTATTTTCTATATTAAAAATAATAATTAACAACTTTTGAAAAATACCTCAATGCAAGTTTTGTTTTCTTTTTTGAGAATGTATATAGTAGTTTTTTCAAGTTATTACCCTCATAATAAAAAGCTTGTTCTTGTATTGCTATTTTGCACCAAAAATATATTTTATTTTAGTTACTGGTATTTAAAGTTCGAACGAAATTGCGGAAAAATACATTTTGCATTCAAAAATCCTCATTGCAACAAAAACCCATTTATCTGAACTAAAGACTTTCAATTTAATATAATTAAAAAAATTTTTTTTAATGTTATTGCCTTCCCTTGAATCATTTACAATTCACGTTAAATTATTTTAAATTCATCTTAGATTCGTATTAATTTCATCATTTTTTTTAATTGTTTTGATTTTTTTTCTAAATTTACTACAAATTCGATGATACAATGAATTTTATTCGAAAAATAAGACAAATAAGAATTTTAACAAAATATGTGAATCGTCAGTCAGAAAGTTACATTTTCAACAAAAAGGATGAATTTCGAACTTAGAATAATGAATCTTTGAAAAAGAAAGTGAATTTTTCAAAGAGAAGTTTAATTTTCAAACAAATGGTCAATTTTTGACGAAACGGAAATTAATTCTTTATAGAAATATTTATAGAAATGATAGAAATATGATTTGAGATTTTTGAGAAGATTCCTCTTCAGGAACAACTTTTGTGTCAAAATATGAATTATTAATCAGAAATTAATTATTATTTCATTCTCAGATTTCAAAAAAACTTTTGGAAAACCTCGGAACATTTTTAAAATATATATAGAGGTTTTGCGAATATTTCAAAAATGATTGAAAATTTGGAAATATTTCGAAAAATTGAAAAAATGTATAGATTTTTGAAGATTTAAAAAAAATGCAGAAGCTTTCTAAGAACTTTGAAGGGATTGAACTTGGAATGATTTGAAGGAAGAGAACTGAAATTTTCTTAAGATTTCTAAAAAAATATAAAATGATTTTGTTAGAAAAATTAATTTTCTGAGAATATTTCAAAAGATTTCGAAAAATTATTTAAATGCCTTAAAAAATATCTAGAAGATTTTGACGCAATTTTTGTTCATGTTGAAGGATTTTTCAAAATTTTTAGGGAAAATTTAAGCCGTTTTTAAGATGTTTAGAATTTCCGAAAGATTGTTTTGAAACGTCATGTTTTTGGAGGTGATGTGGCCTACTTTCATATAGTTCATATAGCTGATTAAAAAAAACGAATTGAAGGCTACAAAATTGTTTTGCTTACAACAAGTGTCCCTTATTTATTGATAAATATGCTCTAAATTTTGTGAATGAAAAAAATGTTTGAAAATATTATCAGACTTAGAATACAAAAATTTGCAATTTCATCATAATTAGTGTTCTAAATTGAAAACAATTTAAAAATATTATCAAAATTCATTACATTTATTACATTCATCCACTTTGGATTAAATTTAGGGAAAAAATAAAAATAAATGAAAAAAAATTGATGAAATGAATACGCATGTAAGATAAATTTAAAAGAGCCTAATGTAAATTAAAAATTATTCAAGAGAAGGCAGCAACAAATTTAAAATTTAGAAAAAATTAAATTAAATTAAAATTCTTTGGTTCAAAGAAATGGGGGTTTGTTGCTATGAGAATTTCTAGATGTTAAATGTATTTTTTTAAATATATTCGAAGTTTAAATATCAGTAACTAAAAAAAATATACATATTTCTCAATGCGAAAACACAATACAAAAACAAGCTTTTCATTACAAGAGCAATAACTTGAAAAACCTACTATATGCACATTTTCAACAAAACAAAACTTGCATCGAGACAATTTTTAAGTGATTTTTATTTTGAATATAAACTGAATTTGCAAATTCTTGATAAAAGAATATTCCGGAAATGAAATTGCCGACGGCAAATTATAAAATTCCCGAATCTGAACAATTAAAAAATTGTTGAATAATATCACAAAAAATAATAAATAAAACAAATACATTTATTTGATAAATATATTTTTCATTATATGTATTATTTTACAATTTATTCTTTGTCTAATTAAAAAAAATTCAATGTAGAAACCATTTGTTTAGTATTCTCTTGCCAGAAGGTAATTCAGATTTGCTGATAAGAAATTTTCGTGAATGAACGCCACATTTTAGAAAACAGCATCATATTTTCCGAAAACGAACTTCACATTTTTTCTTATGGCTTTGTTTGACCTGTTCGTTATTTCTAATTAGTTCAATTTATTCAATAATTATTATAATGATGATTAATGTAATAATATATAATATATTATTTATATGTTGATATATTTTTTTTTCTGTAGAATAATAATTTGAATTTTTCTATAAGATCGAGACCAGATGAAAGTAATGCCAAAAGAGCAAACTTGTTCCTCTCAAAAAGCTGAAAACAAGTCTTTTGATCATTTTTCTATCTTCCCGTTATTTTTAAATATAGGAAATCGTATTACTTTATTTAAAAAAACAAAGGAAATTAATTTTTAACAAAGTAATTGAATTTCTAAAAAAAAAATCCATTTTCCTCAAACAAAAAAAAAAAAAAAACAAATTTTGAACATACTAGTTGAATATTTAGCAAGAAAGATGAATTTTGGACCAAGAAAGAAGGAATTTTCAATGAACAAGCTAATGAATATTCAACCAAGGTGAATATTTTCTAATAAAAATTTCCAATTTTCAACAAAGAGCAATTAATTTTTAAGTAAAAATGTAATAGTTTCATTTTAAGCTGAAAAGACTTATTTTCAACCGAAAAAAAAACAATTTTTAACAAACTAGTTCGATTTTTAGCAATAAAAATTAATTTTCAACAGAAAATCTAATTTCCGACAAAATACATCAATTTTCTCCCGAGCAGTGGAATTCATGAAGCTGGGATAGGGATAGGGTGCGACAGAACATTTCCCTTCCCTTTTCCAGCTCAAAAAAAGACCATTTCAAATACAAAATTTGATTTGTCTGATTTGCCATTATATTTTCAAAATTGTTTGTATTATTTTATAATTTTGTATTTTTTGTAAATATCTATTTTTGAATTGAGCAAAATGAAGACCTTGGTTTGTCTATTATCAAAAAAAATAACTAATGCTTCATCTATGAGGAAGCAAACACATTTGCTTGAGGATGATCTTTTAACCAAACAGCGTATGGTTTTCTTATTTAGTTTTATTAATTCAGTTCGCATCTATGTAAGTGAACAAACAAGAAAAAAGGAAAAACTATTAAGCCAGCGATAAGTGAATAAATAAAGAAATATAAATTTGAGTGATTTTTGCATTAAAGTTTAATAGTTTAAATAAATTGAAGTTGATTTTCGTTACTTCAAAAATATTAGTTTAGAAAATTTGGAAGTTTGCTAAATAAATGAAATTAATTTTTCAATTAACACTTTTTGAATCCAGATAACACACTTTATAATTCCAACTACAAAAAATGTGTCGGAATTTTGGTAATTGTAGGCCCTAATTAAATTAGGAAGTTTAAGATTTGTAAAACTAAATACTTATTGTTATTAACACATTTCATTTTCTTAAAATAATTGCACTAAGTTTCCAGGTTTATTCAATTAACATAGTTTATATTTTATATGAATGTTCGTTTTCTTGGCTTCTAAAATCTTGTATGATTCTGGGAAGGGGTCGAAGAAAATCCCTTGTTCTCTTATATGGAAGAAGGGGGTTTTTGAAATTCCAGAAAAACACCTTACGTAATTTGTGGATAAGGATAAATCCTAATTTTTTTTATTCATTCATCATATTTTGTTACATTTTGATGGGTTTGTGGACTTTTGGCCATGGAACCAGGTCAACTGGGTCCCCTGACCAAATATGGAAGATTGTCCGGAAATCCCGAAAAACCATGCTTTTCTTGACTTTAAAAATATTTTACAAATAAGTACGAAAAATCACAACCATTTACACAGGAAAATACAATTGAATACAATAAATCACGACAAAAATGTTAGGAAATGAGTACTTTTTTTCTACTATTTTAACGAATGTGCTCTTCTATGCGCTCTTCTATTTTCTTGTATATTGTGATATATTGTTGTATTCTGTTGTCTTTTATTGCAGTTTTATTATTTAGTAGAAAACTATGCAAGAATTTACAATTTTGCATCCAGATTTGTTTTTTTTTCGATCTAGGATAATAAAATATTAAAAACACTGTAAGGAAGTGATTTTACGTTATATTGTGCATTGTGCAAGTGATTGCTATTAAAAAAAGATTATAATTTCAAGCAACGTAAAAAAATTAAAAATTCAAAATAGCGTCTGAACTTAAAAATTACAATTCTCTTGGCATTTACTTGATTCTGTAAGAAAAATATGAAGATTCATTATTTTAAACATTATCAAGTACGTCTACAAAAATTGGGTCCAGATAATTTAGAGAAATCTATACTAACACGTGGTATTAAGGGCAATAGCCTATCAATTGACGAAATATTACATTTTAGAATCTCAAAATACTTCTTGGTTTGGAAAACTGCAAGCATTACACATAATTTTGAAATTTATTTATTTCAGATTGTATTGCAGTTTTTGAATTACCCACAGGACAAGGAAGTTCTAGTTTTCATTCTGACGATTTTTAGGCACCTTCCACCCGTCCGGCTTACGTACTGCAATTGTTTTTCCACCGCGTACAACCGCATCATTATGGTTCACCTTATCAGGCTGTGGATGTCCTGATTGTAAAAGAAAAATATATTCAATAATTAAGTTAGGGATTTCAAAAAATTATGAACTTAAAACTTCTAAATTGTATCTAATAAGTTGTGAGTCTACTAATAATTGTCCAAGAAATTTGAATTTTCTATGCATCTCAACAAATTTTCATTAGTTTAAAAACATAACACATAACCACGCTGTTTCTAGAAAGTCCCTTAACAGCAATTCATAAATTACATGACACATTTTTTTGCCAATTTTTACCTTCCTCCTGCCCCATGAAATCAGTTTCAACAAGTTCTAACAGTTCATACCTGGATTGCCATTCCTTTTTCATATGCAACATTTGTTACACATGCAAAAAATATTGAAGTCCTTATAACGTTACTACAACCTTTTATTGTAATTATACTGACACAGAAAAAACGGAAGATTAACTTTACATTGATTTACGACGAAAGATTCTATGCAACAAAAATTAACTTCACAGGATAAACTTTACACAAATATCGTTTAAACTTTCTTTTGTTTTTCCATGACAATGACATGTATTTTGAAAGACGCGAAGTCGGCTGAACAAAACTTTATCACTCTAAAAAATTTTCTGCAACAAATGTTATTCTTAGTTTTTTCTGTGGAACTTTAACGTTTAACTATTACTTTAGATACATAGATTTTCTATAGGATTGATAGTTTGAAATATTATGTAACATCTTTAATGATCCCCCTCCCCCATGTGACCATCCGTAAAAAACCACTTCATCTCAAAAAAGCTGTTACGTAATTTATGGATGGTGCCTGACTTCGAGTGAAAACTATTTTATAAAGAATTGCAGAGGCAGTTTCAGAGGGCAGTTTTGAATGCTCTCATATTGATTTTAAATAGTATTTAAGCTTTCAAATTACTTTTTGCTTGTTGCTTTCTCGTATAGAACTTCTTTTTTTCTTTATTGTAGTATCCTGGGTCTGTGTAATTTGCATGAAGCAGCATATCACCCTCCGCAAACTCGTTTTCATCAAAATCAACTAGAACATCTTCTTCTGATCCTGTAAAAAAATATAATTACTTATTATCTTGAAGATATGAAATGTATACACTTGGAACTAATAAACTGTGCTGAATTACGAGTCTATTTATTAATAATTGAGGGGCCGTATTCTATAACTGCCTATAAGTTTTTGTCGAATAACGGAGTTGGCCTCTGGACAATCTTTAAACAAGTTTCGAATTTTGATTTTAGAAGCACATGTAGATAGATATCGGAAATGCAATTGTGCATTCTTTCCCTCTGGCCAAACAAGCTGTAGCTGTTTCCGTTTTCGAAGTATTCTAGGAAAACCCGTTTTTTAGAAAAAAAATTTTCTGTTTTCTTTTACTTCATTCCGATGTATTTCAGCTAATTCTAAGAATATTTCGAAGAAGAATCAAGAAACAATAGTCCTATTAACAAAAAACTTCCAGCAATGAACTTGTTCAAAAAGTCATTAATATGTTTTCTACTAGACGAATTGATGAAACTAAAACATCAGAAATAAGTAACGAAGGTTTTGTTTTAATTGAACGAAAACCTAACATGCACCAGTAAGTATACCGTATGTGCTCTATCGATCAAAAATGATTGAAAAGAAATGTAATTTACATTCAAAACTTGATTTCCGTAAACTACGCCTAATACATAATACTTCGACATAATAAACTTCCATAATTTCTTAACGGTGATTTATTTTGAATTATTTTTTCCGCAAAAGAAAATACCTATAATTTTCTGAACAAATTTTCCGCTAGATGTTTTTTGTTGTTCAAAATTCACTTAGCTCCCCATGAGCTTAAAGATGCATGATTTGTGCAACGTATCAGGTAGAAAATTAACAACTTTCATTCAAACGAAATGGTTTATTGGAGTTCTGAAATGCCCAAGGACTCATGTTGAGCAAATGCTCACGAGAATATGCTCAGCATTTAAGCTCGAACAGAGCATATAGAGCATTAGACAGAATTTAAAGCATTTATTGTTTAAACAAATATATACACATATCATCTCTGGATAAGAGGTGAGGGTGGCGGAAGACAAGGTGGGGAAGAAGTCTCGATAGGGGAGAGGGTGACCTGGACGAGTGAGGCGATAGAGAAGTATCAGGAGCAGCTAGGAAAGGTACGCTTTGGAGGGGAGTCGGTGGAAGAGATATGAGAGGATCTGGAAGAGAAGGTGAAAAGGTGTGTGCAAAAGAAGGTATTTAGAAAGAAAAAGAAAGGAATGGTGAAGCCGTGGTGGAATAGGGAATGTAAAAAGATGAAAAGGAAGGTGAAGAGGAAGTACAAGAAGTGGAAAGAGAGTAATGCGAGAAGGGAGGAGTACGTAGAAATGAGGAAGGGGTTTAGATTGATGTGTCAGAAGAAAGAACAGGAAAAGGAGAAAGATCTGGAAGAGGAGTTAGCAAATGTTAAGACAGAGGGAGCATCTGGAAGATAATAAATAGGTTTAGGAAGCGTAGGGTAGGGGTCAGTAAGAAGATAGGGAGTGAGGAGTACAGGGAATTTTTCAAAGAATCATTCCAAGGCTCAGACTCAAGGAAGACGTATGGAGGAAGTTGAAGAACGGTCGTGGCAGAGATGGAGGAGTTGAATGACGAGGAGATAAAGAAGCAGATAAGGAAGTTGAAAAGGTCAAAAGCAGCAGGGCTGGATGTGGTACAGAACGAAGCATGGATGTTTAGTACACAAGAGGTTAGGGAGAGGCTGAAGGAGGTAGTGAAGACAGTATGGAGGAGCGAGGGATTCCTAGGAGGGTGGAGAGAAGGGTTAATAGTGCCACTGTATAAGAAAGGGGATAGAGATAGGCAGGAAAATTATAGAGGGATTACGCTAATGAATACGGCGTATAAAGTATACGCAATGGTGGTGGCAGAGAGACTGCGGAAGGATGTAGAGGGGAAAGAAATATTGCTGGAGACGCAGGTGGGATTTAGGGCGGGTAGGAGTACTATCGACAATATCTACGTTCTGCAGCACGTGGTGGATAGAGAATTAGCGAAGAAGGGGAAGAGAGTGTACGCGTTTTTTGTGGATCTCAAAGGCGCGTTTCCGTCGGTGGATAGGGGGAGGTTATGGGAGGCGATGGAGGATAGGGGAATAGAGAGAGGCCTAATTAAGGGGGTAAGGGGGATATATGAAGAGACCAAAGACAAGGTAAGAGGAGAGGAGGGGATTTCAGAGGGATTCTGGATGGATAGGGGGACGAGGCAAGGGTGTCCACTCAGCCCAACGCTTTTTGCGATTTGATTGCGGATATGGAAAGTAAGCTGGACGGGGTAGGAGGATTCAGAATAGGAGGGGTTAGAATTTGATCACTAGCGTATGCAGATAACATAGTGTTGCTGGCGAATAGTGAGGAGGCCTTAAAGGAGATTATGAAGAGGTAGAGAAGATACCTGGATAAGAAGGGGTTAGAGCTGAATGCGGGAAAGTCCAAGGTTATGGTTTTCAGGAAAAGAGGGGGAGGGATAAGGGAGGAGAGTGGAAGTGGAAGGAAAAGGAGGTGCAGGAGGTGAAACAGTTTTTGTACTTGGGCTTCGGGTAGATGATTTTGGACGGAGAATGAAATTGTTTGATTCGCTAGTGATCAGTGTGCTATTGTATGGAGTAGAGGTGTGGGGGTGGAGGGAAAGTGAAGAGGTAAATAGAACGCAGGAGAGGTATGTAAAGTGGACCCTGGGGTTGGCAAGGAACAGGCCTAAGTATATTGTCAGGAGGGAGACGGGGAGAACGAGTTTAGGGATTCTGGCAGGGAGCAGGGCGTGTAAATATGAGGAGAAATTTTTGGAAGAGGGGGGAAGTAGGCTGGTTAGGGAGTGTTGGTGGGAGAAGGAGAACAGGAGAGGGAGTGGGAAGATGGAGGCTGAGAGGGAAAGGTATTTTAGAATGAATGGACTACAGATGGATGAAGTCAGAAGGATGCACGAGGAAGGAAGGAAGGTTTATGACTTGGTTAAGCAAAATGGCATGGAGAGAGAGAAGACAGAGGGGAAAGAGAGAATAAGAAAGTCAAGGTCTAACGGGAACTATGTGTCGATTATGCCAAGGACAAGAGCGCAATATTTATGTGTGAAAGGAGAGAAAGGAAGTCAGGAACTTATAGCGAGGATGAGGTGTGGGTGTATGGAGGGTTTCAATAGGTTCTGGCTCCCTCGGGAGAAGAGGATATGTGAACTGTGTGGAGAGGGGAATGCAAGAGTGGAGCACTGGTTGATGGAATGCGTGGAGGTGGAAAGAAATGAGATAAGCATGGAGGCACTGTTGCATGAAAAGGGGAAAAAAGGGCAGTAGCATGGGTGAAGGGAGTGTTGGGTAAGATGTAGATGAAGAGAAGGAAGGAGGAAGAGGAATGAAGACGGAAAGATTGTAAATAGGAGAGAAAGTAGATATAAGTAACATGTAAATATTGTAAATAGTAGATAAGTAGTAGGTATTAGAGCGAAAACAGAGTTTGGCAAGCGAGGCAATGCGAAAAAGTAGGGACATGCGTGCGAGGCGAGGCGAAGCGAGGAAGGCAAGGCGATAAAAGCGTGCGACTTAGAGATGAGGAATGGATGGATGTTAGTCTTTAAGGGTTAGTTTTTAAGAAAATTCTGTAAAAACGGAAGTGTAAGCAAGTCAATTTTTTAAGGCCAGCAGGCTGAAAAATAAACGTTTATCTATCTATCTATCTATTTTTGGTTTGTAAATTTGCATTCTTTGCTTTAAAATTGAATTATTTTGTTCAGAATTAATTTTTTCGGTTGAAATTTAATTGTACTAACTTAAAATTTCATTCTTCTACTTTTGGTTGAAAATAATTTATTTGTAAAAACAAATATTCTGTTGGAAATTCTTTTTTTTTTGGTCGAGCATTTATTTCTATGACATCTTAAATATTCAAATTTTGGTCGAAAATTGATTTTTTTAGATGAAAATTCATGTACTATGTTGCAAATTAGTCTTTTTTGGTAGAAAATAAATCTTTTGGGTTGAAAATTCATATTTTTAGTTGAAGATTCATCATTTTAGTTAAAAATTGATTTCTTTGGTTAAAATTTATCTTTTTGACTTAAAAACACAACTAAAAACTGTTTTAATTATCTTTAGGAACACAATTTATTTTGCATTCACATTATTAATCTTCTAGGCGTATGGCTGGTTTTATATCTAGAAAAATTCAGAAATTGGGATATTGTAGCAACTCTGAATAAAAAAAAAAAAAAAATTGATTAGCATTTCGAACTCGAAAGTTCATTGCCTCACTACCCGATTCGGGTAGTGTTTCTAGGTGGATAAATACTACCGTGTGGGTCCACCACACCCACGACGGGTCAACAACACGCAGTATTCCCCGAACGGTTACCCATCCAAGTACTAACCGCGCCCAACACTGCTTAACTTCAGTGATCTAACGGGAACTGGTGTTTTCAGCGTGGTATCGCCGTTGACAACTCTGAATAAAACACTGTTTAATTCGAATGGTATGTTTTCTATTACTCTGACTTCTTTTATAATTCAAATTTAGCCCCCTTTCCAATTTGAAGCGACACATTTTCCCGCTAAATTTAAATCATGTAATAATTATTAATAAAAACAGAAAATACGATTTTTTGAATCCAAATTCAAAATGTTCCTAAATGCTCATTAAATTCTCAAAGCACATAAATGTTGAGCATATTCTCGAGCATATTTTCATGCTTGTGAGAATTTCTCCGAGCACTTAAACTCTTTAGAACACTACGGTTCATATCTTACTCAGTCTGGCCGTCTTAAAATATCATAAAGAAGGTTTTCTGTAATTTTTTTATCACATGGGGTTATCGGGTTGACCTTAAAAAAGGAAAAAGCTGCGAAAGTTTTGTTCAGAGAAGAAAATATGCAATAAAATTTCCTATGTAAGAATAGTACCTTTAAGTCAAAATTCGAAACTTATTTCAAAAGTCTTGAGAGGCCAAATCCGTTCAACGAGAAAAATGTATTGGCGGTTATGAAATGAGTTTTTGATTTTTTTTGTCCCAATACTTTTTTCTCAGTTGAAAGGAATCATAATATATTATTATTCATTATTAGAACTCAGACCTTGTTGGGATTGTCCTTCTTCATTCGTTTCTCTCAAGGCATTTAAGATCGCTTCACGATTGTTGGTCGTCCTCACTACTGCATCTTGATGTGAAGCCTGCGTATTAGATACTACATGATAAACTCCATCTGTAAAATATAATATAGGGATTTTTATTTAAAAATTCTTTTGATGAACCGCAAAAGTTTGCTATTGGTCTGAAATCAAGATAGCCCTAATGTAATTATAAAGTCAATTATTATTAACACATGACTCCAGGAACGCGAAGATTTGGTCCGGCTTCTAGTAGTGCCCCAGTTTGGTGTTCTGGCTTCAAAAACACACCACGATAAATGCAATATTATTTCGAAGAGGACAAATATGGAAAATTTTTAAACACACTGCGAAGGGCGACGTCGGAAAATTATATACACATGGAGAGCTATGACTAATTACATTGACCAACTGTATGAGCAGGATTATCTGGATTTGTTACAAATTAGATATCATCATCAAATTGCATATTTTTAAAAATTTTCTCCATTTGACAATGAAAACGAAAAAAGTGAATGTGATACAAAAAATCGTTTGGTGCGGCGATTGCCGGTTTTTCCACAAATTATCACAAATTCCAATAAATTTCTAAAATTTTTATAAATTTTCAAAATTTGTAGAATGTCGTTTTATAGTAAAACCGGGGGTTTTCGGGTTTACTTTAGGAACGGAAAAAGATACAACATTTTTGTTCAGAGAAAAAATGCGAAATTAAATTTGCTCCAGGGGCCAACGCCGCTCTGCAAGAACAATTTATTGGCGGTGATGAAAAGAAATACTTTTTTTTTCTGAATCACAACAATTTTTTCTCTGTTCAAAAAATTAATTAATGCTAACTTCGATAAATATAATTTCGATCCTGCTCGATGCCTAGTGCTTCCATCTGCCTGTGCATCTCCCCCATACTATCCTGATGTGATATCCGCGAAGCCATTGGATTAGGATAATATCTTTCCCTACGATTCTCAGATTGTCGAAAGGTTCGTGGTGTACTTATATCTGTAAAATATAATATATTTTTATCCGATATGCGCCATTTTGCGCTGTTCCATATGTTACTGCAAAATCCGCGAAAAATAATGAAAAACATTGTTCCGAGAGAACTTGTAAAATTTCAAAATTTGATGTTAAAATTTTAATCTCTTAGACGGAAATATTGAAATAACATTTCATAAAACTTACTTGAAATAGATGATAAATTAATTTCTGAATAAAATAAAAATAAGAAAAAATGTTCTTGAAATTTTGTATCAAAATTTATAATGCATAAAAAGTAAACCGAAAAAGAGTCATGAAGAAAATTTCATGTAACTTCATGAATCCGTTCCTTATGTGTTTTGAACCTTTTGCTAACCTGGCTGGCCCTGCGGAAACTACATTTCAAAGATTTTTTTAGGCTAATCTACAATCTGTGTTGTACTTAGTTTCAGCATTTTTCAAAAGAAATATCAGCTATATTGTATCCGTTATTTTAAATTTGTAACTTTTGACATCCAATTCAAAATCAGCGACCCCAAAAACATCCTTATACCAAGTTTCAGACAAATATGTAGAAATTTAATAACCTCGACCGCCATATTGTATCCATCATTTCTAATTTTTAACTTTTAACGTTAAAAATAAATTTGAAAATTGCAAAACCCCCCTCATTACAAGTTTCAGACAAAGTTGTGCAAATTTAAGAACTTTGGCCGACATATGGGTTCCATCATTCAAATTTGTAACTTTTGACATCAAATGCGATGTCAAAGATTCGAAAAACCCCCTTGTACGCACTTCTATATAGATGCGATAAAAAAAAAACATTTTTTGCCACTTTTATTGGATTCTGATCCACTGTGTGGCTCCTTCAGGTGGTCTAAAAATTCGACATGGAGTGTTGAATGGGGAAAGCTCGGTCTTCGAAAAAATGGGAAAAATAAGTTAATGTTATAAACCTTTTATGACTTAGAGTATAGTTACCTCTTAAGAAATGTCGAGGAAAATAAATTCCACGATACACTTTGATTTCTATCCCTCCAACTTTCTTTTATTGTGCCCGGAAAAGGCCTCCAAAAATGCAAAATAGCAGTTTTCTATGAAATTCATGCTAAAGACGGTATTTTTTCGAATATTTACTAAAATAGTAATTTTAAATCGATAAGTGAAGAAGTCTCAAGTATTTTTAATGTAATTTTGAATTGTTCAAACAATTATTATATGTCATAACATTTATTTACCCCTGTAAGTCGTGATAAGTTATTGTCCTTCGGGATGAATAATTTAAAGTTGATGAATGTCAAGAGTGGTACTTCTTGTTCAACATATTTGGTAATTATTTAAACAATTTTCATTTATGTGAACAATTTTTTGTACTTTTTGTAAAAATTTATCATTTCCTGGAATTGATGATACAAGAAAATTAACGAATGTTTAAAGCAATATATTTTTAAGTATATTCGGTAATTATTAGAACAATTCTGTCCTTTGTAAAGCATGAAAAGTTATTATTTCTGCAATCAAAGACAGAATCAACGAATATTGAGAGAAATATTTTTTCGTTTAATATTTTGAGTGATTATTTAAATAATTCATAATGACTAACTCGCGCCTTCTCATAGGGGAGGTGGATAAAAGTCTAGTTTTTTCGAATCCCTTACACTATGTCGCTTATTATTCAATATTTCCTTATCTCAGAACGTAAGCCCTATATTGTTTTCAGAATTAAATTCAGTTGTTTCAAGAAAAGCAGAATCCTGTTTTGTCTTACAATTTAAATTGAATTGAGTGTGACTCAAGTTTTATAAGTTTTCATAAATTTCTCTAAATTTTAGAAATTGTAGCCTGAAATATTGCGTATGGGTTTAAGAGAACAGTTATCAAAAGTTACTGGTGAATTAATACACATTTTCATGAACATCGTATACGCCTATAAATTCTTATAATTTCACAAACTCCAATTCCACCATCAATTTTCATAAATTTTCGAAAACAGAAATTTGTTTTTTAAAAAAACATGTTTTTTGGGTTTACATTGGGAAAGAAAAAAAAATGGCAATATTTTGGCCCAGAGAAGAAAGATGCGCGATAGAATTTCCTATAAAAATATGCATTTTTGTAAGTTAAAATTTAAAACTTCTTTCAAAGGTCTGTAGGGGCCAATGCCGGTCAGTGAGTACAATTTATTGGCATGTGAGAAATAAAATTGAGATTTCTTTCTGGATCCAAAAAATTTTGTGTTTGATAAAAAAATGATAATATACTAACATTGGTTGTTGATACTTGAAGCACGACGGCTAGAACTTGCAGTATAGGGGTTGATATTACGCCTGTGCGGCGTGGCTAATGACATTATATTATACTGGTCGTGCCGCTGTCCTGTTGATATTCGAAGTAGACGTGGCAGTTCAACAAATTCATCTGTAAGATAAAATATAGGGATTTTTATCAAAGAATTTCTTTTACGAACGCCAAAAATTTAAAATCGGCGACCCCAAAGCTCCCCTTATACCATCAGTTTCAGACAAGCGTGTGCAAATTTAATAATTTTTGCCGTTATATTGGGTCCACCATTTGAATTTTTAACTTTCTACATCAAATTCGAGAACCGTTACTGTAAAAAACGGCCTTTCACCAAGTTTGAAACACCTGCGTCGAGAAATTGAATTTTCGCCACTTTTTTTGGATTTTGGCACACTGTGCGACCAATTTAAAGATATGCTTTGATGGGTGCAGTAATATCTCAAAAATTATTTTTGAGTGACTTTGAAATCTAAGAGGAAGAAATGCCTACGGCGTCTCAAAGAAGGGCTAATAGACTAAAAATCTATAGACACACACACAGACAGAGATAAATACATACGGACAGACAGACAGCCATGCATACATATAGATATACACATTCGCGAACACCTGTTTTTCGGGTTCAGAAGGTCTCAAGACGTGGACATTTGACAAAAGCGAGGGGAGGGCGTCGAATTTTACATACATCTAATACCTTCTCTGATGAGAATTAAAAAAAACGTTTAAAATATCATTCCTTTAAAATACAAGTGTTAACAACGGCATAATTTACAAATCTATATTTTTAAAATTCAAGTGTTCGAGTTTGCTTAGGAAATAGGGCAAGCTGCAACATTTTCGTCTAGAAAACAAAGATGCGCAATTAAATTTCATATAAGAATATGCACTTTTCTGAGTTGAAATTTAAAACTTATTTCAGAAGTCTCCAGAGGCGAACGCTATTCAGCGAGAATAATTCATTGGCGGTTAAGAAATAAAATACGGACTTTTTTCTGGAATCCCAACATTTTTTTGTTAGTTTAGAAGAAGTATAATATACGAACGTTGATTGCTAGAATTTCCAGGTCGATTTAAAGCTTGATTCGAAGCTTGACCTTGAGTTCGACTTGGAGCTTGATGCTCCCTCCTCATTCCAAGAGGATCAGATGGATTAGCCGGTGGATTATGATCTTGTTCTGGACGCTGCTGCTGGCTTGATATTCGACGTGAACTCGGCCGCTCCTCACTGCCGTCTGCAAGATCAAAATTTCGATGAAGTAAATATATTTTGAGAATATAATCACCCTAAGGTATGTATTTTCAGAGTATTATGTTATTTTAAGTTTCTATTGTACACTGAAAAATGTGCAAACATCAATCTTTGAACGTTGTTTGGAAGTTAGATTTTATGAAAAGTGAATATATTAACTGATACTGGTTTAAAATATAAGATTTTTTCTTATGCGACTTCAATATCAACTGAGCAATTAAAAAAGGTTAATAAAGTGTTAGAAATTATTCGTAATTATACTTTTGTTACGTATAATTTACAAAAATAATGTCCATACAGGTCTTCCGGCCGATTTTCCATTCCCCGGTATTCTGCTCGATATAAAAAAGCAAGGCAAAGTTTTGTCCCTTAGGATGTGTAGTTCGATAATGAACATTTACGCAATTTTGCGCTTTTTCATTTTTTTTTTGAACTGTAATTTTGTAGCATTTTTCTAAGAGAATATTATTAACATTAATGAACTATCACTTCCCTCTAATTAAGAATTGGACAACAAATGGAAAATATGTGAAAAAGCCGCGTCTTTCTAACTCCATTCTATGAGAAAAATTCGAAAAACACACTGATAAATTCTGTAAAAAATGTATGTGAACATCTAATTATCAGTATGAAATGGTCTTTCATGTGTCAGAAATCATTTTTACTAAAAAAAACCGCAAGAAAAGTCATAATTACCGCAAAAAACACGCAAAACCCATTTTTTCACTTGTGGGGTTTCTTTGGGACCCTATAAAACAGACTTGTGGTGTTGGTATTTGAAAATTGATATTTTATTCGTATTCTATGGCTGATTGTGAAGAAATGTTAACAGAGAAAAACAAAAGATAAACTTTACATCGATTTCCGACGAAAGATTCTTTGCAATAAAAATTAACTTCACAGGATAAACCTTACACAAATATCGGTTAAACTTTCTATTTTATTCCATGACAAACACATGTATTTTGAAAGACGCGAAGTTGGCTGAACAAAACTTTATCTCTCTAAAAAATTTCCTGCAACAAATTTTATTCTCAGTTTTTTCTGTGTTGAGTTTCAACTCGATTAAGATAATATTGAGGATTCTGAATAAGATTTACAAAAATGTTCTTCTTTCTTATGGAAAATACACGTTATACTTCATGGGGCTTGCGGCACCCCTAAATACCATTTTTTTTCAACAAAAAAAAAGGATTTATTTTGGTGTGGATTCGAAAAAATTTCTATGGTGTCCCAATAAAAATTGGGAAAAAAAATTTTGGACCACCCTAGTGTAGCATAATGAAAAATATACTTGAGATGGTTCTTAAAAATTCCATTAGAAAAATCATAGTCGAAATTTCACAACTAATTGGCAACTACCCATATATCAATCAAGAGAAGTATAAAACGGGGCGCGATGGAGATTATTATATTTATTTTTCACTTCTGGGAACCAGATAGGAAAGATTTAAAGAAGGAAAAAACTTGCTTATAATGTTTTTCCTTATTTGAATTAGCGATACTTCACAGCAATGCGAAAGATGGAAAATTAGATATCCACTAGAAGAATGCGATTGTGTAAAATTCTTATCCTTAGCCAAACAATGAGAAAATTTATTGTGAAATTTGTACATATGATACATTAGTTGCAGCAAAATAATGTATTTACAAGTTATATTACTCAGATTTTAGATATTTGTAAAACCAAAAACGCCAAAATTCTTCTTTTATTATGTCCCGAATTATCAAAAAAATCATCAAAAACAACTCTTACTATATGAACACGTGAGGTGTTGAAAATTAGAGGTTTGATTCGCTATATTTGAAAATCAAAAAACGTGTGCATATAGTGAGGGTGGTTTTTAAGGGTGAGCCAGAACGGTCCCACTCGGCCTGTAATTTCGGGGGATAAAAAAAGAATATTTTTGGCGTTTCTCAATTTTTAAATATCGAAAATCAAACTCATCATTTTTATCATTTTAAGTGTGCATATAGTAAGGGTGGTGTTTGGGAATTTTCCCGAAGGGTCTATCCCAGCCTATAATTCGGGGCATGAACATAACGATGTTTCATGCTATTCCATTGGTAACACAAGAAAATTAAACTTTTCTGTTGAATTTCTTAATAATATGTGATGCATGTGATACATATGAGGGGCAGTAATTTTTTGATTTATGTTTCTTAACCATGAAGTAATCCTTTGATCTCATCCCAAAAAATATGTGATGTTATCTTTGATATGAGTATGTTACAGAAGGAATTAATTATTAATTTTTTTTTGTTAGTTGCCTTAATACCCCATATAACACAGATTCGAGGCAGCAAAATCAGTTAAGCTAATTTTTAGGAAATTCAAATTCACTTTTGACATAATCTTGAAAGAATATTATAATCCAAGCCCAATTAGTCCGTTGTAGTTCATAAAAAGAGAATAACTAAAAATCTATCTAACTGTCATTTGTTATTCGTTATTTATAATTTTTAAGGTTATGTGGTCACTGGAATTTTATGTCATAGGGTGAAGAGGTTACGGGGTCAAATGGTTGAGGGGTTAGGAGAATATGAGGTTCAACATATTCGGTGTAACGGGCTAATTGAGCTTGGATTATAAGATTTTTAAGGTAATGTCAAAAACTGTACACGATGGGGTAAAATGGACTTCGGATTCGGATTCAGCGACCTCAGAAACATATAGTAAAAATGGTCTGACCCCCAAGCCAGAATTTTTTATTGTGTGGCTGTGTTATCAAAAGTTAGCGATATATAATCATACACTTTCGCATTAGCGAAAAATTTCCAAGCATATTTGGAAACAATTTCGGTTTAAACCTCATTAATTTTTATTATTCATTTAAAATTTCAAACACGTGTTCATTAATGTTTGTAACATATGTCGGGAAAAATTTTAGTTCAAGCTGTGATAATTATTAAAAAATCCTCATTACATAGCATGAGCTGAAATTTTTGCCAAAATAGATAAAAAAATTTTACATTCATCCTTTACTTGTACTGATAAACTCAATTTCATGCTAACATATGTTACAAAACTTTTACTTCAGATTTATTTCTTTCCGTCTCCGTATCTGAAAATGTGGGCTCATTCAGTTTAAAAACTGTAGAATAAAAAGTTTTAGCGCAGCACGAAACACAAATTTTGTGAGGTACGTACAATGATAATTAACATATGTTTCAACTGTTTCAAAGACAAAAGGAAATTTCTGAACATAGTCGTTATTTGGTTGTAAGATATTTTAATGTATGATTAATTCAGTTTATATTCTACTTACGAACAGAATTGAGACATATCATAAACTTAAAGAACAGCAGAATAAGAGTAAGAATATTCATTTTTCTAGAAACTGGAACTAATTTACGATATATTTCTTGAGCTTCAACTGGCAAGGTCTTTACCTAGTAGTAATTGTATATATACTAGCCTCCACGTCATATTAACAAATATTATTACTACATTTAGTCGGCGCGATGGAGCTTTTTCCTTATATCGAAAATCTATTTACTCTCCTTGAAAATGTTAGATACTCGGGATTTAGACGCGATTCCAACATGTCAGTTGGAAACAAGCGACACGTTGCCAACGAATTTACACAAATGCAAAAAATGTTGTCAATATTCTTAAAAATTGGTACTTTAAAGTTGTTTTGGACACTATTGATTATTCTAAATTCAGTGTAAAAGTTACAAAATTCAAAATAATAGATACAGTATACGATATAATAATAACAAATTTTGCGGAATTTTTTACATTTGAAGAAGGGGTATGGGTTCGACCGAAATTATTTCTGTGACCAGTCACAGGGTTTCCTTCACACCCCTACGGGACGTTGGAAAGGGGTAAGGCTTTAACCAGTATTTTGATTGAATGTACAACTTTTGTCGATAAACTTATTCCGAAATTTTTTATATTCACCAAGATAAATGCGAAAAACCATCATTTCTATGGTTTTCTTATGATTTTCAACCTGGAAATCAAATCGGATTCTATTTTGCTTCCTCATAGAGGAAGCTTTGTAATGGTGACATTTTTCAAATTTTTTAAATTCATTTAATTGAACCCTCCCTAATTTAAAAATGTCTAATACAATGTTCTAAGCAATTGTCCGGATGTGTGTGTGTGTGGATGTGTGGATGTGTGGATGTATGGATGTGTGGATGTGTGGATGTGTGGATGTCACGCTTTTTTGTGAACACGATAACTAGAAAACGGTTGCAGATAAATTGATGAAATTTGGAGAGCTTATTTTCCTCATTAATATCTTGAAACTGACCGAAGGATTTCAAAAAATATTTAATGCATTTTTTTCTAGCACTCAATAATATTTTAAAAATCGGCTTTTCATAGCAAAACTTTTTTCATTCGCATAATTCAAAGTTGACGCAAGAATATAAAAGATGCCTTGGTTCGGGACGAATCAATTGACCTATAATATTAATACATTTTATTGAAGAGTAGAGAAGTTATGGTAATTTATATATTTTGAAAATCGGTTTTTTATAGTAAAACTTTTTTCTTTAGCATAATTCAGAGTTGATGCAAGAATACAAAAGATTCCTTGGTTCAAAACGAATCGATTGACCTACAATAATAATGCATTTTATCAAAGAGTAGGGAAGTTATGGTAATTTATATATTTTGAAAATCGGTTTCTTATAGTAAAACTTTTTTCATTAACATAATTTAAAGTTGATGTAAAAACAGAAAAGATGTGTTGATTCGAGTCGAATCGATTGACCTATAATATTAATGAATTTTATTGAACAGTAAGGAAGCTATGGTAATGCATAATATTTGAAAATACGGTTTTTTATAGTAAAACTTTTTTCATTAGCATAATTCAAAGTTGATGCAAGAATATGAAAGATTCATTGGTTCGGGACGAATCTATTGACCTATAATATTAATACATTTTATTGAAGAGTAGGGAAGTTATGGTAATTTATATATTTTGAAAATCGGTTTTTTATAGTAAAACTTTCTTCACTAGCATAATTCACAGTTGATGCAAGGATATAAAAGATTCGTTGGTTCGAAACGAATCCATTGACCTATAATAATAATGCATTTTATCAAAGAGTAGGGAAGTTATGGTAATTTATATATTTTGAAAATCGTTTTTTTATAGTAAAACTGTTTTCATTAACATAATTCAAAGTTGATGCAAGAACAGAAAATATGTGTTGATTCGAGATGAATCGATTGACCTATAATATTAAGACATTTTATTGGAGAATATGGAAATTGTGAAATTGCATAATATTTGAAAACACGGTTTTTCATAGTAAAACTTCTTTTCAGTAACATAATTCAAAATTGATGCAAGAACGGAAAAAATCTCTTGATTCAAGGCAAATTGATTGATCTATAATAATAATAATACACTTTATTGAAGATTAGGGAATTTCTGCTCATTTATAATATCTGAATCATCAGGTTCAAACAGAAAAACTCTTTTCACCGACATAATTTAAAGTTGATGCATGAATAGAAAAGACTTTTTGATCATAAATTTTCAAATAGAGTAATATTATGACAAGTTTTGTGAAGAAATCGTAAAGCTGGGAAAGGGATAGGGTGCGACAGAACTTTTCCTTTCCCTTTTCCAGCTCAAAAAATTATTATTTCGAACCCAAGATTTGATTTGTCTGATTTGTCTTGTTATTTAAAACATTTTTGTATTATTCTGTAATTTTTCATTTTTGGTAAATTTCTATTTTTAAATTGAGCAAAATGAAGACTTCGGTTTGCCTATTATTGAAAAAAATAACTAATGCTTCCTCTATGAGGAAGCAAATACATTTGCTATCGGGAAGCAAAGTGCTCGTGAAATGAGCACCATATAATTATAAATACAAACAAAGTGGAAACACTCGAAATCGAATTCACAGCTAGTTTACTATCATATTCGCAATAAGCGTGACAAAAGACATATAGCTATACAGAGTTTCAAATTATTTGGGGGTATGCACTTTTCGGAAGTGCACCCTTTTTAACATAGGAAGGGTAACAGTACATGACTAGATGTAAACAAAAAACACAATTATTTTAACGCGTAATAGAAAACTTTCTTGCTTATTCTCGTTCATTATTTAGTTCACCCTTGTCTCCGTATAAGAAACATAATTTTCGAAATATTTTTTACTACGCAGTAAAATTGAGAGGAAAAGGTTCATACGCCCATGACTGTTTACGTTCTGTGAATTTGGATTTAATGTCAAGGTCTGTCCCAAAACCGACACTAAATCTAGATTCGACTGTACTTAGTTAGTTCTAAAATTGATATTTCTTGAAATTATTATCATTGAATGAGAAATTTTTTTGAATATTTTTCTCGAATTTTAAGCAAAAAATTGTCGGTCGCGATCTTCAATTTTGATTTTTACGAACAGAATGATTGTTTTATGAAATATTTTCTATTTTATTTCAGTATCCTCATATCTCGGAAGCAAAATTTTATGTGAAAAAATTAAAAATTCATTTTTTAATCGACTTGTAGGAGTTTTCGTTTCATTTATCAAGATTAATGTGAACAAGTTTATATTTTTAGCATACCAACACGAGATAGGGAAGACAGTACGAAGGAAGGATTGTATCTTCTTACATTCTCGTCATTCATGATGGTATTAGAATTGTCTGAAATTTCAGAACTTAGTTTTTCAACGGATCTCCACGTTTAAAGACCCCTGAAGCTCAAAATCATGTTTTTGCGATGGCGCCTGTCTGCCTGTCCGTCCGTAAACACGATAATTTTCGAAAACATCAAAAGAATGAATTGAGCTTTGGCATACTTTTGTGTGTCCTAGAACAAAGAACAAGTTCGTTAACGAGCATTTCTTGACCAACGGTTACGGTTTTATTAATCGGAAATGCTCCCAGAAAATCAAATATTACATTTTCACGGCAAATGACGACAGATAATTGAGAAAAGTTTGAAGAAACAATTGAGACGTTTTAGAATATTTGAAATTTTTGTTTCAATTATTTATCCGGGCATCTCTTTTCCAGTCAAATATCGGTACAAAAATACTATGGTATCGACGGGCAAGATTTCCCCAACCATCACTTCTCTAGTCGAATATTAAGACCAAGAGGCCATCAATGGTAAACTGGTGTTTTCAATCAAGTATTTAACAATTCCATACAGCTGAAAGTGACTGTCATTACCAAGAGCGTAACTTGAGTGCTGTGCTCTGGCTAAATCGGACATTTTCATTTTCCAGGAAGTCTTACATCTCACTTGCATCCACATAACTTTATTTTATGTCCTTCTCTCGTCTACTCAGACGATTATCTTTTCGTGGCTTCACCCAACTGTACTTTAACTGAAATTACATTGATTCGCACATGTAAATTACCAGTATTTAGGGTACGTTTAAAAAACTTGTGCATTTTTCGTACATCGTTACAAAGTCCTTGTATGGATCAAATCTGACAATTTTTAAGTAAATTTCAACTAGGTGAAGTCTGGAAGAGCCTTCCTACCAGATTTTCTTTCCTGATAAAAATGGAGGAGAATACACGTATATTTTGTGGCCAAGTTTGAAGTATACGTTTCCATTCCTCCATTTTTATCACGAGAAATAGTGATGGGGAGGCTCTTGCAGAATCCACCTACAAGGACCTTATGATCAACTGAGTTTGAGCATATATTTGTATATTTATTTTACATTTTGCTGAAGGAATCATGATGATTAAACTAAAGACACGCTGCACTTGAAATAATGCAATATTTAATACAAACTCGACCTTAGGATGGTAGAACAAATTGATACTGAAGTATGTGATTCTAAAATTGAATTTATGGATTATGTATTTCATTACAGTAAATCCCAGATATATTTTTTATCTTAAGTTGGATAGAAATGTTGCAAACAATTGACAACTACAATTAACCATAGCTTTCTCACTCTTCACTAAAATGTATTATTATTATAGGTCAATCGATTCGTCTCGAATCAACACATCTTTTCTGTCCTTGCATCAACTTTCAATTACGTTAATGAAAAAAGTTTTACTATAAAAAACTGATTTTGAAAATATACAAATGACCATAACTTCCCTATTTTTTGATAAAATGTTTTAATATTATAGGTCAACCGATTCGTCTGGAACCCAGGAATTTTTGATATTCTTGCATCAACTTTGAATTATGCTAATGAAAAAAGTTTTACTATAAAAAACAAATTTTAAAAATTTTATTGAGTGCTCAAAAAAATGCAATAAATATATTTAGAAAATCCTTCTGTCAGTTTCAAGATATTTGCAGGGAAAATAAGCCCTCCAAATTTCGTCAATTTATCTGCAACCGTTTTCAAACAAACATGTTCACAAAAAAGTGTGACACACACACATCCGGACTATAGCTTAGAACATTGTATCAGACATTTTTGAATTGATGAAGGTTTAATTAAATAAATTTCAAATTGTTGGAAAATGTCTTCTTTACAAAGCTTCCCCTATGAGGAAGCTAAAATACATTATTGCTATTTCAGTAAAAACCTTTGATTTTCCCCGTAAATCTTACTAACATAAATTACAAAACAATACAAATTTTTCCAATTCTCATAAAAATATTTATTTGCTAAAGACGAAATGTGAACCGTAATAATACAAATCATAAGCCGGAAGATATTTGTATTGGAAATCTTCACCTAATGAAACCGGAATAAAAATTAGTACTTCGAATTGTACTGCTAAACAAAATTTCACTTTAATTCCAGATTAAAGAAATGTATGAACAGTAGGTGCATACGTAAATAGGTAAGCAGTAGATATAAACAGTGGATAATTAGTACCCATTTTGACAAATGAGTTTCTTTGTACATGGTTTAATTAAAGAAATTCTATACAAACCCACAAAAGTGTCCAGTTTCCTTGCAAGTCCAAACATTTTTTTATAGATAAATATCGAAAAGTAAACACTAAACTAACCGAATATCGAATGCAGCTAATATGACTGCATCATTGATAGTAATCAATGAAAAAAAATGGGATATGAAATACCGCAAAATTGAGTTATAAGTGGCCTGTTTAGCTTGGTTTTTTCACAATAAATTGCAATGTGAAATTTAAATTAGGTACTGATAATGCAAATATAATAATCTCTATCTGACTTTCTGTTGTACTATGAAGAAGCAACATACATTTAATTCAGTAACAACCGTTTATCATTCCTTGAAGCGTGAGAGAATTAACTCCAGAATGATTCTTTCAAGGTAGTTTCAATTTTTCCACAAAAATCATTTAACAGGAGCCTCGCTCAACCATGGGTCAAAAATAGCTAAAAAATGGTTAAAGTTTCTTCAATGATGGGACATGTATGAATCGTTGGCCTTAGTGACTCTCTCTTTTAGAGGAAATCTCTATTCATATCTATTTATCCTGCTGGTGCAATTCTGAGGAAAAAATGGGCCAAGGCTTGATCTAAATTCCAAAGCTTTTTCTCTAGCTTCAATAACGATATAACTGAAGTCAAATATTGAAAAAGAGAAAAGCTGGAGTTCAAAATGGGAACGTATATTTATATTTACCCTGCTATTACCATTCTAAGGAGAAGAATTGGACGAGTCTGGATCAAAATTGGATAGCTGTTTCTGGCTTCGGCAACACTAATTCAAGTCAAATGAGGAGAAAAGGAAAAGCTAGAGTTAAAACTAGAAACCTATACCTATCTTCATCCTACTGATGCCATTTTATGGTAAAGAATAGAAAAAGCCTGGTTCAATCTTGCAAAGCTTTTTCTAGCTTCGGTGACGCTAATTCAAGCCGAACAATAAGAAGGGGGAAAGTTAAAATTAGAATTGCAAACCTTTATCCATCTTGACCCTGCTGGTGCTAATCTAAAGAAAATAATCGGATAAGCCTGGATAAAAATTTGAAACATTTTTGTAGCTGCTGTGGCGCTATTTCTTGTCAAATAATAATTATGGGAAAAGCTGGAATATGTAATTTTTAAGTTGAAATTCGAAACTTGTGTCAAAGGTCTCTAGGGGCCATAGCCGTTTAGCGGGAACAATTTATTGGCGGTTAGGAAATGAAATATGGATTTTTTTTAATGCCAAACATTTTTTGTTAGTTCAAAAAAATTATAATATACTAACCTGGATTGCTATCACCTAAAGCATGGGGGTCATAATGTTCGTGCCCAAGATGATAGTGCGGCTCAGTCTAAAAAGTACGGTATATTTGATGATAACCAGATATAGTATATGCGGCGGCCAGTGGTTTCGTGGTTGATTGAAATTTGACCACTAATCTCCTCCATCTGTAAGATATAATATAGGCATTTTTATCAAAGAATTTTTTCAATAAACCCCAAAATTTGCTATTTTTCTCTACTAATTTTTATTTAAGAAAGAAGTACCGTTTCGTATTTAAGACTTATACTTAATGCTGACTTTAGGAGGTTTCCGAGACTAGAATGCTCCTATCTGAATAAAAATTTACTGATCAGTGGTTTTTCAAGTCGCGGTTTTTAAATTTGAAATCCAAATTTTTCCAGAACAAAGAATAATAATTGTGCAGCTGCAATACGTTTGAACAATTTGCATAATTCTTTTTTTTTACTGTATAACAGACAGTGATTCAAATATTTTAAAAAACCGCATATAATAGCGGAAGCTCATTCTTTGATAACCTGAAAATTATGGGTTGTAAGGGAGGGAAGATTTATGAGAAATATATTTACAATACTGTGAATAAATAATGGTTCGCTGTACGGCGATAAAGAGCTTTGGTCTCTGTACTAAAATTGGTAAAATTGAACTAATTGTTAGTGAAATTTTACAGATTCGATCAGCGAAAAATGAGCTACTAAAAATTAATAGAAAATCATCAATTGGACTACTCCAGATATTTCCTAATTCAATAGTGCAAATCAACTAATTGCTTGATACAAATTAATAAATTCGCTTAAGTCACTACATAATAGATTTGATACTTTCACGATGATTCATTATAATAAATTTAAATTCAGAATTTAAAATTTGAAGATTTTTCGGGTTTTAATCGTGTGCGAAACTACTAAACTTTCGCACACGATTGAAACCCGAAAAATCTTCAAATTTTAAATTCTTAATTTTAAATTTAAATTTATTACACTACATAATAATTAAAAAAAAGTTATCAAAATGAAAAACGTGAAAAAAACGTGATACAATCAGAAGGTCTCTGTATTTGGCCTTCTAATCTTCTAAAAACAGTGAAGAGAAATACGAATTTTTTGAAATATTAAAATGATAATGGATCAATGGATTTGAAATTAATTATACACATTCAGGGTTTCACGCGCAGCTTGTCAACAGAGTTCTGCTTGCGATTTTTGACACATCTTTTGAATGTGCATTTTTCTAATTTTCCGTAAAAAAATTTAATTATATAGTAGAATTTCGTAAGCATTATTTGCCTTGAAGAAGGATAAACAATGAAGCAAAGGAGTTTATAAAGAATAAACAATGCTATAAATGGTAGGTATAGGGTTTACAACAGTTTCAGGAAACATTTCAACACTGCACCTGATTGTCCTGGATGATTATTTATCAATAAATTAAATGTCTCGACGATTTTTCCTTGTAGAAATAGAATATTTTTAACTACAATTCCCGAATAAAAGTTTTTATTCGATGGGAATATTTCATTTTGCTTTCAAGAGACCTAATCTCTATATGAATATTGTAAAGTTTTTAATTATTATGAGCAAAAGATCCTATGGTATAACTGCGCAAATGTGTTTATTTTGTTGAAAATCATTTGTTTCTAACTTTGTGAATTGCAGACGGTTTATAGTACATTAAAACTGCTCGAAGCAAAAAGTTTTATTCTTGCTCAGAGATGCTAAGAATTATTATATGAAAAAAATTGACAATGAGTAATGAAATTGTTGAAAAAATTGTTCATCAAAAACTGAACATGATTTCGAAAAAATACCTAAGATGTTCGAAGCCAGAAGACTTTTTTGTATCCTTCATTCTAAACAACAGAAAAAAACGAATTTTCAACCAAATATTTCAATTTTCAACCAAAGAGAGGAAATTCAGACTAAAATGATGAATCTTCAAGAACAGTGAAATCAATTTTCAACGGAAGAGTTCAACATTCAACCAGGTATGTGAATTTCCAACCAGGAAGATCAACTGTTGAACAAGAAAATTAATTTTCTACAAAAAAAAACTGTCAACAGAATACGTACATTTTTAATCGAATAGTTGAATTCTCAACTAGAAAAGTTATTTCTTTGTATAAAAATATCTATTCAATAATAGAAATTGAATAGTTAAATTTTCAGTTAAAAAAATTCATTCGCAGCAAAAAAAAAGCTTTTTCAACCAAATATTTAAATTTCCAACCTAAGACGAGAAAAATGTAAATTGAAGTAACAAACCCGAAAAATTAAATTTCTACCAAAATAGTTAAATTTGTAACTCAAAAAGACGAAATTATGATTGAATGGTTCAATTCTGAACTAAAGAAATTAATTTTCAAGTAAAATGATGAATCTTCAAGAAAAAAAATTTGAACAAAAAAGTACAATATTCAGCCAAGTAGTCGAAGTTTCAACCAAAGAGATGAATTTTCCACCAAAAAGATTAATGTCCTACCAAAAAAGAGAAATTTTATTCCAGAAATAACAAGATATGGGACTTAAAACTAATGAAAATCTTTTGTGTTGAAAATAATACAAGTATTGCAGGGTGAAAACTTCATTTTCGAAATTCCCTGATTTATTCTTGACCAATTTTTCATTCTCCCCGACGATTAGCATTCAGATTACGACATTTTATTCTTGTGATACTTTTACCATACGATCTTCTATAAACGGAATAAAACAAAATTTGAGAAACAAGCTTGAAATTTTCAAATTTTTTTTTATCTGAAACAAAAAAAAAGTGTTTTCTACCATAAAATATGAATCTTCAGCAAATAAATTAATGTTCAACGAAGTAGTTTAAATTTTACCCACGCAGTTGAATTTTTAATTAAAAAAGTTCAGTTTTCAAGAAAGTGAATAAACATCAACCAAAAAGATAAATTTTCAACTAGAAATATGAATCTTTAACAAAAAATGATTTCCTAACAAAGTGGTTCAACCAAAATTTCCAAACAAAATAGTTGAATCCTCAAGCAGATTCATTTTCAACCAAAAAGTTGCACCGGGGGTCTACAACACCTGGAAGACCTGGAAAACCTGAAATTGTCCGGGAATTTTTTTTGAGGTCAGGGAATTTTTCGAGGGCGTGGTTATATTTTTGAAATTGCAATATAAAATTGAATAAAAATAATTCTTCATTTGTGGAAGTGACTTTATTTATTTATATTTAACTATTTTCTTGAGAATTTTTATTTACTTTTTTTAAATTAATTTTTGCAACCGAAAATTGAACTATTTTATTTTTGTTCGAAAATTGATCGTTTTTAGTTGAAAATTCAAATATCTGGTCAAAAATTGATGTATTTTGTTGAAAATAAAACAGATTTTTCGCAATTTTTTCTCTCTCTCTTTCTCTCTTGACTGAAAAATCCTTCTTTGGTGAAAATTCAACTCAATTCAGCCTTTTCTGATTGAATTCAACTGTTTTTGATAAAAAATTGAAACATTTTTTGGTATAACAATTAACTACTACATTTTTTGTTCAAAATTAATCTTTTTGCGAATGGAAATTCAAGAACTTGGTTGAAAGTTACACTCTTTTGTTGAAAATAATTTTCTGTTAGTTAAAGCATCATTTTTGTATATTCAAAATTCATCTCTTTGGATGAAAAATGAGCATATTTTGTCAAAACTTATTTTTTCTTCAGCTGAAAATTAATTTTTTTTTCAACTGGAAGATTTGGAACTTCTACTATTTCATTCAAAATTTGCTTGTTTTTGTTTGGTTAATAATAAATGTTTTTCTAACCGAAAAAGTAACAATTCTATTCAAATATTCTATCATCTTGGTTGAAACTTTTTTGGGATATCAATTTTTTAAACTGATATTCTGACTATTCAATTTTTGGTTTACAATTTATACTTTTTAGAACAAAATTATTATTATTATTTTTTTAAATTGATCTTCTTGGTTGAAAGTACATCATTTCATTTGAAAAGTCATCTATTCCCTTTAAAAATTCATCATGACAGATAACAGTTCAACCATTTAGTTGAAAATTCATGCATTCTATTTAAAAGTCGTCTTTTTGGTAGAAAATTAATCTTCTTGATTAGATATTTATCTTTGTTGTTGCAAAATAAAACTTCTTGATTGGCAGTTGATTTTTTTTGATAAAAAATCATCATCAATTAAAAATTTCTTCTAATTTTTTCCTGAACAGTTTTGCATATTCCATGGCTATTGATATTCGAAGATCAGAATCTTAAACTTGAAGCTTTCAGCCTAGAAATTTTCGGAAACGAAGTATAACAATTTCAAATAAAAACTGAATTTTTAAAAACGTATTCTGCTTGACGGTTAATCAATTATATAAAATTCCCCTGACTTTCACAAGAGATATTTCCTGATTCAGTAGTGGAAAGGAACTAATTGCAAGAATGAAAATAACATTTTTGAGGCACTCGAGTTTTTACTTACACAAGTCATTGCTTATTCAAGGCAAATAATTTTTCTAAAGTTCTCTGTGTAATTTAAATTTTCTATGGAAAATACGTATGAGAGCCCCAAATATAAATAATTAATTTATAGCAGATATTGATCCATTATAATTTGAAGATTGTAAAAAATTCTTATTCTTCTAAACTTTTTTCAAGCAATAAGAAGACAATATTTTCGATTTGATCATTTGTTTCTAACTTAGTGAGTTGCAAGCTGTTTATACTGAAAAAAAACTGCAAGAGGCAAATAAGTTTTATTCTTGTCCAGATGTTTTTATACAAAAATGGTGATAAATGATTAAATTGTTAGAAAAATTGATGAAACAAAACTGACCAGGATTTCAAAAGAATAGTCAAGATATTTGAAGTCAGAAAACTTTGCTTGTCGTTTATTTCTTGGAAAAAAAGAAAAGAATTTTCAACAAAATATTCAAATATTCAACCAAGTTTTCTGTGTTTCTTTGGTGAATCAGTCTCATACTAATTCAAGTACTACTGAATTAGAAAATATCTCAACTAATCGAATTATTAATTTTGTACTACAGAAAAAACCTAGTTTTGAATTCATTGTAGCTCAAATGTCAACGGTCTCAAAATGAGAATTTTCATTCTCGTATTGGGGGTTCTTAAATTATGTGCGTAATTTTTGGAAAAATCAGGGCCCAGAAAAAAATCCTTGAATACTAATGGCCAGGGAAAATGAAAAATTGTTCGGGGAAAAATTAGGAAAATTTTGAAATAAAGTTTCTCAGCAACCCCAATATAATATTCTTGTTGATAATTTATTTGCCTTGCATTCATTTTTTTTTTGAAAATTGTTTTTTTTTTTAAATTATTTTTGTAGCTATTTTATTTTTGTTACAAAACTGATCCTTTTCAGTTGAAAATTCACTTACTTTATTGAAAACTTGTCTTTTTTAGTGAAAAATGCAATTATTTTTATAGAATTTATTAGAATTCAGAATTTCTCTTCGGGATAACAAGTTACGAATTAGTCACGCGCTACGAAGAAAAACGTGTTAAATAGCCAAAACATTTTTGGCCGTGGCTCATGACTTGATTCGTTTTTCCGCCAAAAAAAAATCAACTCACTTTTGCTCCGACTCTTTTTTTATTCCCCTTTTGCTATTAGCTCCTCAATTAAGAAAATTTAACGTGATTCTTCATTTATTATATCGTCAAACTGCATATATTATTTTGAATTCTATAATTTTCATACTGAATTTAGGATAATCAATGTACGTCCACAACAACCCCGAAGTACTAGTTTTTAGGAATATTGAGAATAGTTCCGGCATTTGTGTAACTTCTTTGGCAACGGATCGCTTGTTTTCAATTGTCACGTAAAGAGCGAGTCTACTTCTCGTACGTCTGATATTTGCAAGAACAGCACGAAGGAATAGTAAGGAGTAGTATCCCTGTAAGTGGGGAGTGGGACGAGCGACGTCCAATAATTCGTTAATGCTAGCTACGAATGAAAACTCTTATGCTGCCCCGTTCACATGCGCACTGGCGGTTGCCATGCCATCGATGTCAACACGCGTTTGAAGTTTCGAACTTGTGTATTGAACGAACATAAACAAACGAACATAACCGACATGTGCATCGAGATGTCAAAAGGTAACATATTGAGTGGGTATAACATGTGACTGCGAAAACAGCTCTGCGCATGTGCACGGGGGAGCGTACGAGTTTTCATTCGTAGCAAGCATTAACGAATTCTTGGACGTCACTTGTTCCACCTCTGCTCACCAAACACATAGGGTGATACCACTCCTTACTATTCCTTCGTGAAGAACAGTAAACAGATTTTTTCTAGAAGAAAAAAACGCTATTTCACCGCCTATATGTAGTCTAAATGTAGTTACACTATTTGTCAGTTTGTCGTGGAGGCGAGTATATATACAAGTAGAACCAGGTTCAAAGATCTTGTCAGTTGAAGTTTTAAAAATATTTAACAAATTAGTTTCTGTTTCTATTAAGATGAAAATTTTCACTTCTATTATGCTGCTCTTGATGTCTACAATATGTCTCAATTCTGTTTGTAAGTAAAATATAACATAAACTATGTCAATCATACATTAAAATATCTCCTATCCACACAGAAAAAACTTAGGGTAAATAGGGTTGCAGGTAACTTGGTATATTTACCTGTTCGTATTTGGTAAAACACAAATTTTACCCTCGATGGGCAGAAACTGTCTTTTGTTCTCATAAAAGTTATCACCACCGTCTTGAAAATTGGAAGCCACTCGCTTTGATCGCTGAAGTGAAGTTAGCTGATGGTTTGTGTAAACAGGAAAATCGGATAAGTGCGGCTTCATGAAGGCTGACTTGCCAAATCTTTAGAGCCGGTCAGGTGCTACACTAAGCTACTAGAGAGATCGGAAGAAGGATCCTTCTTCGAAAATATTGAGAATTTGTGAAATTAATGGGAATGTATCAAATTTGTGGAAATTTATTGCAATTTATGGTAATTATAGGCCTTCATGGTAATCTAAGGAAATTTATGGAAGTGTGTAGTTATATATCTCTAAATTTCAATACCAATTCTTCCTGGATGGATGCGCGATGCTCGGGCAGTAAGTCAAAAAAAACCGTGGGCGGGGGTAAGCATGGATGGGCTCCGCCGCTTGTTTTGAGTTCATATTTCAGAGCCAAGTTCCTACCATTATTAGACATTTACCCCAAATGCCTACTTCAGAAAAAATCGTTAAAAATTAAAAGAACAATTAATTCCATCTGCGAGGAGAAGCTAAAAATATTATTGCTATTTTGTGACAATTCTTTGGTAATTAAATTTGGTGGCAATACCGCCATTTTTTCTGTAATATACTCATATCCATGGTAACAGCATATATTTTTTAAGATAAGATCAAAGGATTACTTTATGGTTAACAAAAGTGTAACAAAAATTATGGCCCCTTTATATTTATATAATTCCATGATAATGAGAGGCCAACCTAATTTTCTGCGAATACAAATTTTTAAAGAAGTTAGCTACCCTGGCACACGTTGTTTAATTAAAAAAAAAAAAAAAAAAAAAAAATCAAACTTCTTATTTTCACCACCTTATGCATTCCTATAGTAATGGTGGTATTTGCTGATTTTTTTGGATGATTCGAAACATTAAGAAAGAAGATTCTTGGTGTTTTCTATTTAACAAAGAGCCAACCATTGTAGCGATCACCCTAATTCTAATTCTTTAATTTTTAAGCAATATAACTTGTAAATACGTTATGTTGGTGGAGCTAATGTAGCACATGTACACATTCCACAATAATGTCTTCTCATTGTTTCGATAAAGATAACAATTATACAGCATCGCATTCTTTCATTGAATATCTACTTTGTCATCTTTCCAATTGCTTTAACGTTTCACTCCTGACGGATGACATTGTCAGACTAGATCTGACAATGTCATCCGTCAACAACTCAGTAATGGTAGCTGTTCTTTGTTCTTAATTAAGTTTTGTTTTTATTTTAAACATTTCTGAAGTTTTGATAGCTTACTATATTTACTGTTTCAATGGAGGTTTTTAATTTTATGAATGGTTGATGTTGTTTACCATCACAATATCAGCAATAAATATCTGACTGATGAGGGCTGACATAACAGCCGAAACGTTTCGACAAATTTTAAATTGGACGAATTTTTTATTGATTTTGACTTATCATTGGAGACTATATTTTGACACAATATATTTTGGTTGATTATAATTTATTTTGATGAATGAATGATTCGCCTTAAATAAGCATCAGCTTGAATAAGTATGAAATTGAGCCACCAAAGACTTACAGAATAGTTTGTTAAAAATTTAAGTATTTTGTTGAAAATTTGTTTTTCATTGTTGTTGGAGAATTGAAGATCAAATACAGTCTTCTATTTACAATCATGTTGGTTAGTTTTTCGAAATCCTGGTCAGCTTTTGTTTGAACAATTTTGTTAAATATTTATTTATTACGAAATAGTTTCATAAAATTATTCTTAGCATCTCTAAGTAGAAAAATAAAATTTCTTCGTCTGTTGCAGTTTTTTTCGGTATTATAAACCGTTTGAAACTCACAACGATACAAACAAATAATTTTTGACAAATTGATATATGTGCGCAATCATATCGCAGAATCTATTGCTCGGCAAAATTCTAACTTGAAAATTATCTACATGGAGATGCTATTGAAAGCAAAAAGAAATCATGCGATCAAATAAATACTTCTTTCCGTGAATTGTTATTCAAACAAATGCTATTTTTGGAAGAAAAAATCGTCTGGACATTTAATTTAATATTAAAAAATAAGTGGAGTTTTCAATTTTTTTATTCAGAGCGGCAATAAAGTGACCTTTAGCGTAAGGCCAAAACCTTCCATATGGAAATTATTTTTTTTAGATACTCAAGTTCATCCTTATTCAAGGCTAATCATTTTCACCAATTTTTCTATACAATGGCAATTTTTCATGGAAAATGAGGAAAATGTACAGAAGGTTGAAGTTGGAAATAGGCTACGTGACTTTTACAATACCATAATATGCCCTTCTTAAAGTGACAATAGAGTTAACAAAGTCACAACCTCCCGTCGCTTTATTGATGTTTTCCATTTTTCACGCTCCCCATCTTTGTAACTTTTTAAAATTATTATATTATAAAGTACTCAATATTTTCGCTTTCACCCAGCAATGAGTTTTTCACTGTTGAATTAGGAAATATCTTAACTAACCGAATCAACAATTTTCTCATAATGTTTACTGGCTCAATTTTGGTTAGTCAAATCAGCGAACTTCTATCGCAAATTAGGTTGATTTTACGTACTTTAATTCACATAACAAAAAAGCTTCGGAACTGAAATATAATTTCTCAAGCACCCAAGTCAACACTTATTCCCCTCGCGCCTGATTAAAAAAAGACTAAATTAGAAAAAAATTCTATTAATCTGTGGCACAATATAAAACTTTTCACTCTCGTACGATGAGCTTTCATTCATTCACAGCCTTATAAACAATATATTTGATGAATCTTTGCTCACCTATAAGCTACAATTTTCAACTTATGAAAAAATGTGCTTTCGTAATGATATGCGGTTTTCAAAACTATTTACCTCACTGCTCAAACTTTTTTCAAGCTTCAAGCTCAAGTGTGAGCAGAGGAAAAAGCTACTTGATGTAATAATTTTTGCGTGTAATGAAATTTTGCTATGGTGAAATCAACTAACCTGAACATTTGAAAATCTCATTTCACGCAAAAAATATAAGGTGAACAGTTTTTCCTTTTCTGCACACTTTTATATAAGGAATGAGTATTGCTTCGTATTTAAAACATATCCCTTATCTTAACTTGGGACGTTTCTAAGAAGACAATTGTTCGATCTGGATGAACTTTACTGTTCAGCGGGTTTTCAAGTCGTAGTTTTGAAATTTGAAACACAAATGGTCAACAACAAAAAATAATAGCGCCGCATCTACAATGTGTTTGAACAATTTGCGATTTCGTTCTGTTTGATGCTGTACAATAGACAGTTAAATAGTTTTAGAAACCGCATATTATTCCGGAAGCATATTTTTTGGTAATCTGAAAATTGTGCGTTGTAGGGGGTGGAGAATTATGAAAAATATATTGTTTACAATGCCGTGAACAAATAATGGTTCGCTGTACGAAGATGAAGGGCTTTGCTCTCTGAATCCAAATTGGTAAAATCTAACTAATTGTTGGTGAAATTTTACAGATTCGAGTAGCGAAAAGTGAGCCACTAAAAATCATTGGAAAATTATATATTAGACAAAGTGAAAACTAGAAATATGTGAGAAAATAACGCGATGGTGTGTCAATGATGAAACTATTGACCCAATCAGAAGGTCTTCTGTATCGGGCCTTCTAATTGTTTTAACAAAATTAAGAGAAATACGAATTTTTTAGAGTTGGAATCGATCATGGGTCAATGGATTTGAAATTAATTACACACATCCGGGGTCTTAATGCACTACTTTTTAATAGAGTCCTGTTTTAGATTTCCGGAGTTTGTCTTGATTACATATTTTTCTGATTTTCTATAGAAAATTGCAATTATGTAGCGAAACTTCGTAGAAATTATTTGCCTTGAAGAAGGCTGAACTTGAGTTTTATCTTGTGTCGAAGATTAATTAAAATGATTATTTCTCTTATCAACTCTGGTCAGCAAGGGTTCATATTTATAAAAATTGTTATAAATAATGAAGCAGTGGAGTTTATGAAGAATAAACAATGTTATGAATGGTAGATATAGGTGTTGCAACCGTTTTAGGGAAAATTTTGACACCGCTGTAACTTGCAAACGGTTTCAACTCGTGCTCAGAGATGCTAAGAATGATTATGTTGAAAAATTTGGTAATGAATGATATAATTGTTAAAGAAATCGTTTAATCAAAAACTGACCAACCTGAACATGACTTCGAAAAAAATAACCAAGATGTTCGTAATTTTCAATTTTTGTCACTTTTTGGTACTATTAATTCTCAAACGACAACAAAAAACGAAATTTGAAAAAAATATTGCAATTTTTAACCAAGGAGAGGAAATTTCGACTAGAATGATGAATCTTCAAGAACAACTTAAAGAACTTAAAGAACTGTAAACACAGTACGTTGATTTTTAATCAAATAGTCGAATTTTCAATTGAAAAATATAATTTGTCGAATGAAAATATCTATTCAAAAATCAAAAATAGAGCAGCTGAATTTCCAGTTTAAAAAATTCATTCCGAACAAGGAAAAACAGCTTTTTCATCTAATTATTTTAGTTTTTAAGCTAAGACATGAATTTTCGACCAAAGAGACAAATTTCTAACTTTCATTTTTTAATAAATATTAATTTAATGAAAATTTAGTAAATCTGAATGAATAATTTTCCACTTTAAATTTTCAATACAATTTTGTAACAAAATTATTGAATTTACAATCAAAGAAATGAACGTTCAACCAAAAATACAAATCTGAACAAAAAATGATTTCCTAACAAAGTGGCTCAACCAAAATTTTTGAACAAAATAGTTGAATCCTCAAGCAAAGAAGGAGTTCGTGGCTGCTTTTTAAAAACTTCAATGTAGATTTTTTTGTTGAAATTAATTTTTCTCACTGGAAATTGAAGTATTCTATTTATGGATGAAAATTGATCATTTTTAGTTGAAAACTCAAGCATCTGGTGAAAAGTAATTGTATTCTATTGAAAATTCAAAAGGTTGTTTGCAATCTTTTCTCTGTCTTGTCTAAAAAATTTACCTAATCTTGACCTGAAATTCATCTATCCCAATTGAGGGTTCATCATTTTAGTTGAAAGTTCGAAATTTTGGTTGAAAATGTTTTGCAGTGGAAATTCAATTTTTTTACGTCTTTGTTAGTAGAAAATCATTCTTCTTGGTGAAAAATTCAACTGGAGAAAAAAACATCACTTATGATAAACTCACGAAACTGTGTACATATTCAGAAATGATTGTTTTAAAAAATGCTGAATATATTCAAATGGCCTTGTACTACGAAAACTTATACCTGAGAGAAACTAGGAATACCTGGGAAAATCCTGGAATTGTCAGTGAACATTTTTTCCGAAATTCGAGTAGACACTGGTTGCATTTTTATTCCAAAGAGATGAAAGTTCTACAAAAACAGATGAATTTGCTAATCGGAAAGACAAATAAATTTTTTTTCAATATTTACACAAAAAAGATCTCAGTTTGCCATTTAAAAATAAAAATATGAGTTTCAAACAAAAAGTAAATTTTCTAAGAAGATACTGGAATTTTCAACCCAAAGAGACGAATTTCCAATAGAGCAGTTGAATTATCAACCAAAAATGATAACCTTTTGAAAAAGTTGTTGAATTTTCAAACAAAAAGTTGCATTTTCATCCAAGAAAGATGCAATTTCTCCTAATATAGATGAATTTTCAACACAGCGATTGAATCCTTAGCACGATTGAATTTTCAACCAAAGAGGATGACTTATTAACAAAATCGTTGAATTTAGAACCAAATAGTTGCATTTCCCATGAAAGAACAAATAACAAAATTTATAGCTAAAAAGATAATCGTCAGGAGGAAGAGATTGAAAAAAATAGATCTAAATACAAGGAAAATAAATTACTAACAAGAATATTATATTATGAGGTTGTCACAAAACTTTATTTAGAAATTTCCTTAAATTGTTCTTGAACCATTTTTCATTTTCCCTGGCCATTGATATTCGAACACCAGAATCTTAAAGTTGTAAAATTTTCAGCCCATAACTTATCAGAAACGAAATATAAAAATTTCAAATTAAAAATTGAAAATTTTTCAATTTTTTCTGCTTGACAGTTATTTAAATTTATAGAAACTCTCTGACTTTCACAATATTTTTTGCTGAACCCCTGACTTTTCGTCAGGAAAATGTGAATAACAGAAAAGTTTGAAAAATAGAAAAGTTTGAAAAAAACGCTATGGTGTTACATTCTTGACTCTACTGAAATAATAAGACGGTCATATTTTAGTTTACACCGTTTGCAATCCACAGCGTTATTGTTCAGAAAAATGATTCAGACAAAAACTGTACAGTGCATAGGGGGTCATTTGACTTACTATTAATTTTAACCTTGAAGTCAATTTTCAAGGTCACTTGAGGGTCAAGATGATTATTCAAAATGGAAATCCCTATTTTTGACTCCGGATTTGGAAAGAGCGGAAAATTTTACTTCAAAAATCTGTCATGAGAAATTTGCTTTTGTGACCTTAAAAAGGTCAAATATCAAGGTAAAGTGTCTAAAAACGGTCATATGCTCTTTTTTTTAAATTAATTGGTTTTCTGAGAATATCAAACGTTCAAGGTGCTTTCAACAAGTCGATAGAATGTGAATGTGTGAACCACCTTCACCATCTTGACCTGCAGGTAAATTGTCAAGGTCATTTAAAGGTTAAAAGTCAAAAAAAGTCTTTTGAAGATAAGTCAAATGAAGGAAAACTGTTTAAAAAGCTCTTAGAACATTACTTTCAGCGTTACCCGGAAACCCCGGAAACAACGACGTGGACATAGTAAGTTCTGTTTTCTTTGGTGTGCTTATTTACCGTGAGTCCTCTTGCCTCTCACAATGACTGTTATTGTTTCAATTACCCACGGAGTAACTGTTCGAAATTTTCTCCGTTGGCAGTCCGGTTTTTACAGTGCTTCAGGATGCCTGGAATGGGTTCCTCGACAACAGAAGATTCAACCAATGCCCCAGGTGTGAAAAGCGCATCTTCTTCGAGGAAGTCTGGTTCAATCTCGTGTTTTCGAGGAACTTACTTCAGGCACCATAAAGTACTGTGAAACCCAGAATTCCCCGGAGAAGATGTGTTTTTTACACCTGGTGCATTGGTTCAATCTCGCGTCTTCGAAGAACTTACTCCAGGGAAACTAAAGAACTGTAGGAAATCAGATTTCCCAGGAGAAGCTGTGTTTTTTACACTAGGTGCATTGGTTAAATCTCGTGTCCTCGAGAAACCCACAGTAGGTGCAAGGTTTTCACATGGGTAGCATAATTTTCTCGAAGAAGATGTTGTTTGCATACCTGGTGCAACGATGCAATGTCCGGAGTGTGATTTCCGCGAGCGCAGTTCATCATCGGAAGTCAAACTTAGTCCGAAATTAGTTTGTAGATATGTTTGTAGAATGTCCGTACGGTATTTCCACATGGAATTTCCTTAGTACGCTTTCCGTAGAATTTTTTCACGTGGGATAGTCAATCATCGGAATTTTAACCCAGAGAGAATACCTTCTACTTTAAAGGCCTTGGCGACTCTTGAGAGCTGTCACATTTATTGTCACAAAGAGCTATATTTGCATAATTGATTGATGATTAAATTGCCCGTGAGCGCAAATAATTAAAAAAGTTATACATATTGCAGACGTGAACACTCGCCTTATCACTTGTGAAGACTATAATAGCGAGTAAAAATACGGAATTACCTGCAACAAAATTTACTTTCAGTTTTTTCTGTGTTTCAAGCTGCTCGAGCAAATTCTGGTGTAGCCTTTTTTTTGTTAGTAACAAAAAATTTCCGAAAATTTTCGGGGAACTTCTCGAAAAATTTCTCACAGTGTGGAAAGTATAATAGTAAGTAGAATATACTGAATCATTCATACATGCCAAAATGTTCAGTTTGGGCTGTGGCAAAACTTTCAATTCAACACTTTTGAAACCGAGTTAGGCCATATTTCTAGATACGAAAACGAAAGGACATGAATGTGAAGTAAAATTTCTGCCCACATATGCACGAAAACTTTTCGTGTGATCCCCAAGTATATGCCAACATATGTTCCAAAACATTATCTTTACAATTTGTTTTCTTCTTTCTTCGCATCCAAAACTTTCTTTCCATTATATTACCCCATTGCGTATTAAAATATTGCGCTACTCGTAAATTGCCACAAATTTCCATTAGCTTCTTTAAGTTACCATAAATTTCCCCAAGATTTCTTAAATTTCATAAGTTTTCATGAGTTGCTCAAATATAAATGAAAAGAATATATTTTCATAAATGGTAATATACCGGTAAATTTTGATAGCAGTTTTTCTGGACGCATGAGCTTGGGCAACAAGTTCAAAAATGTATAGAAATTTATGAAAATTTATGAAGTTAGTGGGTATATATGACATTTATAGAAATTTTTCCAATTTAAGAAATGTATGGTAATTTATCGATAACATTTGGTAATTTTGATAACAGTTCTGCTGGCCGTATGCATAATAGCTTAGGTTGATGAACTCATAGTTGTTAATTATTGGACGATCTCACGAAAGAATAAGTCATTTTCGATTTTACAACACTACGTCTGAAAGTTCGACTTTTGAGGCCATTACAGCGCTTCGAAAGTTATCAATTTTAGTTCTCTTCTGTCTCCTCCTGTTAGGTCACCACTTTTCCAGCAGTCTGCATCCAGCAGAATTGTTATCAAAAGTTGCCGGTAAATTACCATACATTTTCATAAATTTCCTTAGATTATCATAAATTACTATAAATTTCACGAATTTAATGAATTTTCATAAATTTCCATAAATTTTAAAAATGGATGGCAATTTGTGCCAACTTGACAATATTGTGGGAATTCAAGCAATTTGTGAGAATTTATGGAAATCTGTGGGAATGTATGAAAATTTGTGAAATTGGTGGAAATATATAAAATTTATGGAAATTGTTTCAATCAAGGATTTTTTCGCATGCCCTTCTATAGCTACTTCAGGTTTGTTGGCCGTCCAACTATTCAATTTTCAGCAGGGCTTTTGTGAAAAATACAGTTCATGTCCAAAATTTCTAGTATAAATTTTCTCAGTGTAGATTTAGAGTTCTGTGTTTAAGGTTCTGTGGAAGCCGACGTCAAATTTAACATCCAAAGATACGAATTCAAAAAAATTTTCACATATTCGGCTGATACTTGGTATAAGAGTGTTTTTGGGGTCACTGATCTTGAATTTGATGTCAATAGTTTGAAATAGCAGATACAATTGTTGCTTAATACTTTGTTTTTTCAATATACCTGCGATTAGTCTACAAAATTCTTGAAAATGTAGTTTCCGCATGGTCAGGTTTGTAGAAAGTTCAGAAGACATAACAAACGGACTTATGAAGTTGTATGAAGTAATGGAGCACAAAATAAATATCTTATGAAATTTCTTTATGAGTTTTTCTCAATTGACTTTTCAAGCACTTTAAATTTTGAAGGAAGAGCTTGCGGAAGGAATTGTTCTACATTACCTTTTATTTCGATTTGTAAACTAAGTGTATGTTCTAAATAATTTTGAAATAATTGTATTCAAATTTCCACGTCTGAGTGTTTTATATTTCAATTACTAATTTCGACATCTTACCATTTCTTTCGCGAAAATGATCTTCTTTATTTTTTGCTGTTTTTGCATAAGTTTATAATAAACCGCAGAGTGACGCAAATTTCCATTGAACTACACATTCCGAGTATTCATGGATTTTTTTTATGAATCATACGTGACAAAAATATAATTACAAATAATTGTCAGCACTGTTTATTACCTTCTTTGATTGATCGAGTCATATTAAAGACGCATTTGAAAGAATCTTATATTTTGAACCGTTATCAGTGAATATATGCACTTCTAATAAAATCTAGCCTCCAAATAACGTTTCAAGTTTTATGCTTGCACACTCGTCAATAGACAATATGAAGTATAAATAACACAATACTTGAGAAGTGCATAATGCTGGGTGTCTAGATTCTTAAAATATACTTACTTCCTCGAAATTTGGATGCATGGTTTTGTCTTAACTTATTGATTAATTAATTATCTTAACTTACTATTTAACTGACTTTATGATTGAATTTGGGCTATCTTTATTTTGGACTAATAGAAAATTTTTAGCGTTTGTTGGAAAAATTCTCCAATAAAAGTCCCTACATTATTTCTTGCAGACGGAAGTAATAACCTGGACCAGAGGGTTGTCAGGAGGAACATTCGGGCAAGTCGGCAACGTAGGTGGGGTCTACAAGATCGTATAGCACGACGTGCCCTCGAGAGGCAGGATAATATACAGACGCAAAATCTGGGCCATGGTTGTAATCATAATTATGAACGTTGATATAATATCATTTTTCAACCAGAAAAAAATTGTTAGGATTCAGAAAAAAATCGAAATTTCATTTCATACACGCCAATGATTTGTTATTTCTAAAATACCCTGTAGACCTTTGGAACAAGTTTTATTTTTAACCCACAAAAGAACCTAATATAATGGGAAATTAGGTTGCGCGTCTTTTTTCTTTGGACGAAAATTTTGTATCTTTCCCTCTGTTTAAAGTAACCCTGACAAACCCTTTTTCAAAATACAACTTTCTGTAAATTTCAGAAATTCATAACATTTTAGAAATCCATGAAAATTTATTAAATTTGTGGGAATTTATAATAAATTACGGAAAATAGAGAGAATTTATGGGTAACTTTTAATAACAGTTTTTCTGGAAGCACATGCGATTACTCGCAGGCTATAACTGCTGTGATTGTGAAGAGCACTGTTAACTGCGAAACAAACGAAGCCGAGAAAGTCGACAAACACTGTTTAAATCTCTATTCGCGTGCATCGCTGATTCTAATACATTTTCTGCACTATTATTTAATACCATCATGTTATTAGTCTATTACGCCCCGGAAAATTGAGCGTTCACATAGCCCTTCACCAAACAGCATTAGTTACTGACAGTTCAGTAATCCGAAACGCCGATGCCCTGGCGGTTTATTAGTTCCACAAATGGCCACTAACTGTAGACAAAAATATAAAAAAATCTACGTCGCACCAATCATTTAAAAAATGTGCCGCCTTACGAGATTATCAATCACAATCCAAGCAGCTTAATGCCATATAAATCGTATGTTTTCATCTAAAACAATGGAATCCGTCAAAACTTTGATCATCCGCTATTACGCATATGTTGAAAAGTGTTATAATTCTAAATCGTCGTACACTCAAAATCATGGAAAACTCAACCAAAATGTCATCCCTCAACATAAATGAAGAAGTGAAAGAAGCAAAACAAGATCTACGACGCGGACAATCTGAGGATAAATATGGGTCATCCTTCGAGAAATTTAACAAATGGATAAAACAAAGCAAAACAGACAATGGTTCAGACAGTGATCATCATTATTAAAAAAACATTCACTCCACAGGACGTTCTAGCAACATTTCGGTAAGGGACTATCCAACCCTCACTTTTCTGGGGGCTTTAGAGGCTCATAGCATGGTGGTTTCAAATAAAATCTTACGTCACTTGTGTGGTTACATACATCTCTATACGCAAGGAATTCAATGCTCGCCTGTAAAGACGTGCCTAACCCTACTTGTGATGTAATATATATTGTTTTGACGGTTCTTGACTAATTTGCATCTGAGCCATAATTTGAGAGAACGCCGTTCATGCTAAAAGAATATGAAATCACACAGATTATTCATATTACTGTTAATGATTTTTAATTTTGAATTGTAAATTTTTGATATTCAATCGTTTCCTATTTCAAAAAAATTGCAATTTCAAATGTTTACAAATAGCAATTCTTGAATATATAATACTTGGAATCACTCACTATTCAACTTCAAAAAATTGTATTCTGAAGGTATGTAATTTGGAACATTTTTTTCGGAATAGTTAAATTTTTAGATATACAATAAAAAATTCTTCAGTCAGAAGTTTTCAATTTAAAATCTTTCAAAATGATGAAATTTCAAATGGTAATATCATTAAAATTGCAGAATTTAAAATTGTCAAACATAAAAATTTTGTAATTTGAAATTTTGAACATCTTTGTTTTTAATTTTGAAGATTTACTATTGAAAATTCTTAAATATTAATTACTTTCCATGTGAAATTCGGCAATTTTGAATATTCGCAATTGAATCTCTGTAATATTATCAATTATTATTATCATTATTATTATAAATAATTCTTTTATGATTTCTTAACTTACGTCCAAATCAGCCAAGCAGATATTGATGTTATAAATTTTGATAAATTAGAAGTCGAACCTTTTGTTAACCGAAATCACAGATAAGAATGTTATAACTGTTATTCGATTTCATGGATAACTGATAATACGAACATATGTGTTCGTCACTTTAATATCGTTATTAATAAATAAAAAGGAATACCGACTCTCAATGTTAATTTTTCACATGGCAACTTATCATAAATGCAGTTATGACATATCTCGAAAAGTAAACGTTTTTTCGGGGTTGCTTGGACCAGTCCGAAATCATGATGGCTTCAGATGGCCGTCCGATATTCTAGTAAAATGTCCGTCATTGCCCGTTACCACGTTTTCTAGAATTTTTGCATGCCGTATTTAGCCGTCTATGATTCACGCCTGCAGTTAACGGTCAGTTAGGCTCTTTCTCAAATCACGAATTGCTATTCTTTGCAGTTAACGGTGTTCTCCAAATATGATGCAATAAATATTTTTAAATCTATGAACAATGCAACAAATTATATAAATAATCACGTGTATCTTTCTTTCACGATTTCAACGATATAAAAAAATCATTTTTCGATTTTTCGCAGTAAACGGTGTTTTTCCAAATCACGTTACAATAATTTCCAAAAATAGGAACTTATAAAAATTGATGACAATTTATGACATTTACGAAATTTCTGCGTGTGGTACGAGATGGGTTTTGGGGTCACCGATTTCCAATTTTTGGGGTTCGCTGAAGACATTCTTTAATGAAAATCCCTATATTATATCTCACAGAGGCAGGCACTGGATTTCCTTCATGCGAATATCGAATCAAAAAAGATGCCCCGGATTTCCTTCAGCTTTTGAGAACAGCAACGCAAAGTGAGTCTATTATAATTTTTTTCACAACAAAAAATCGCTGGGGTTCAGAAACAAATTCAAATTATATTTCTTAACCGCCAATAAACTATTCTCGCTGAAACCCATTGACACCAGGAGTCCTTTGAAATTAGTTTCAAATTTAAAATTAAAAAATGCATATTCTCATAGGAAAATTAATTGCACATATATTTTTTTTCCTGGAAGAATTGCTGTAGCATTCCCTTTGTAAAAGGAAGTTACGGCTCTCTGTCTCAAATGAAATTTCAAGAATATCTGCAGTTAACAGAATTTTCTAAAAATTATGCCATAATTATTTTTATATATATTATCAATACAATAAATTATTTGAATAATTAGTAGTATTTTTCATCACGAATACAACAATGTAAAAAACTCATTTTCGATTTTTTGTAATGGTATTTTTCCTATCAGGGCAGAATGATTTCTAAAATTTATGAGAATTTATGAAAATTTATGAATTTTTTAGAATTTATGAAAATGTGTGAAATTGGTGGGAATATATAAAATTTATGGACATTTTTAAATTGAAATCTTATGGTAATTTACCGACAACTTTTGAAGATTTCGACAATCATTCAATGGCTACTTGAGGTTTGTTTGCCTTATAGCTATTTAATTTCTAGTAGGGCTGTAGTGACACATGCAGAGCGTGTCCGAAATTTCTCGTAGGCCTGTCCTCCGCGTAGATTTAAAAGCCAATCTATAACAATATGTAAAATAATACTGCATCCATTAGGGCGTATCAATAAAAGCGCCAAAAATCCACAGAAAAAACTGGGGTTTCCTATGAGAACCAATTTTTGGTTCCGAAGGAACTGCAACAAAAGGGAACCTCTTTTCCTGAAGAGGAACCCAAAATGATAAATGATTTCCAAATGAACCCAAATTTTAGTTTGTAACGGTTCCAATAAATCCTTTTTTCACTTCCGCCTTTACTCACTACGAAGATTTTCCAAGTTAATGATGCACATTTTACTTTATAATTCAGATTAAATAATATTGTGCTGGGAAAAATGCACTGAGGAAACTAAAATTATAGACATTAAGCATTCCTGAAAGGAAGATAGTACACATGACATATGATAGGTCTTGAGGTTATGTTGAAAATCTGACGTGTTTGAATGCACATGTACCAAAAAAGCGTGGTGCTATTTAAAATTATATAATTAACACCTGCTATATTACGTTAATATTAAATTTTTTTAGGATGTTAGCTATTTCTTTCATTCAATTTAATTGATATTCAAAAAGAATACAGCTGTATAAAAATGTGTACAAGGGGGGTTTTTGGAGTCACCGATTTCAAATTTTGTAAATTTGTCGAAAAAATTCTTTAATAAAAATCCCTATATTATATCTTACAGATTCTGTGAAGTATGACGTAACAGACGGCGGTCGTGAATTTATCGTGAAGGTCACCTATCGTCGTGATATGAGACACTGCTATACCCACAACGTTGCTTCAGGCTCTGGAATTGTTGCTTCAAGTCATGGCGGTCCACGTCAGTATATAATAATGTTTCAATTTCCAAGACGTTGTTCAAAGTAGACCCGAAGAGCCGTTTTTGAAAGAACAAATTTGTGTAAATTTTATAAATGTATAAAAACTTTATAAATTTATGAAAATTCATTTATTTTGATAATTTATGAAAATTCATTCTTTTGAAAAAACTTCTGATAACATCTGGAAGTTCATTTCTTGGGTTAAAAGTTCAACTATTTTGATGGACATTCGTTCAATGTTTGGTTGAGAATTAATTTTTGAAACTGACAATTTAACTATTCAATTTTTGTTCAAAAATTCATCTTTTCCAGCCAAAAATTGAACTATTTGTTTCAAATTCATGTATTTAGTTGAAAATTTCTTTCTTCTATTTGGGTGGAAAATTATTCTTTTTTGTTGAAAGTTCAACTTTTTGGTTGAGAATTCAACTATCTTGTTGAAAATTCGTTTCTCGCTATTGAAAATTATCTTTTTTTCTTTAAATCCATCTTTTCGATTTAAAAATCTACTATTTCCTGAAGCCTTTGACTATCCAGTTCGAAAATTTTATTCCTTCGTTGGAAATTCATCTTTCATGGTAGAAAAGTCGTCTTTCTTGGTTGAAAATGAATTTTTTTGGTGAAAATTTAATTGTCTTTTAAAATATGGATCTTTTTGTCTTGAATATTCAAATATTTTATTGCATTTCAATCCTTTTTGTTTGAAACTTCGACCATTTGGCCTCCTCTACACCAGTGGTGATTAGCCTACAAAAATCTTGGAAATGTTGTTTCTGTTGGGTCATCATTTTATGAAATTTCTTCCTGAGTCTTTTTTGGTTGACTTTTCACGGACTATGAATTATTGATAATTGATTGTTCTAAGTGATTGCTATTTTATGTTATTTTAATATTTACGTCTGAAAGTTTTAAATTTCAATTAAGAATTGTGCATTAGCAAATGAGAAAGCGCAAAATCGTTCAACTTTTCATTGAACTACACCTCCTAAGAGACAAGACTTTGCCTTGCTCTTTTTTCTATCATAGGGATGCGGGGAAATGCACGTTTGGCAGAAAGTAATTTTGAAGACGCATGAAAATGTCATCACATTTGATCTATCTTTAGTTTTGATTAATAGTCAGTTTTTAATGGTCGTAAAAAAATTCTTCAATAAAAATCCTTATATTATATATTACAGAATCATTTACATCACGAGTAGAGTCTCCAGCAGATCAGCATAGACGATTCCAGGAGATGCATTCGTCGATGGGAGGACTAAGCCTCTCTGGTCAAAATAATAATCCTAGATGTAAGTATATATTAATTTTACGAACTAAGGAGCCAATTGTCGTGCTTTAGAAAAAAAATCCAAATTTTATTTTATAACCGCCTGAAGAATGATCTTGCTGAATGACGAAGCCCCGTGGAGACCTTTGAAACAACTTTCGAACTTTAACTTGAAAAGTACATATTCTTATAGGACATTTTTACAACGACAACAACAAGAAGAATTTGTATAAATTTCAGAAATTCATAAAAATTTACGAAATTTGTGGAAATTCCTTAGAATTTGTGGAATTTGTGGAGATCTATGATAATTTTTGGCGAAACCGGTGATCGCCTCATACAATATTTTTTGTCTTACCTTCAGTTTTTTGTTTTAATTGCAAACTGGAGAAAAATGATGCAAAATATGCAATTTCATAATGAAATGTAATTTTTGACAAATCCAATTAATCCAGCTTATTCAATTGGCCAATTTAATTAGCCATAGCTCTCTATATGTAAATAATTTTTTGAAGCTGCCCTTCCACCTTCAGGTTACTTGTCCGGATCCGCGACTGGCTTCACAGAGCCCCCGCCCCCTAATTGGTAAATACCTGTTTTCGACTTACGGCAGGTTTGTTTCGGGAAACGCAGTGCGTGTCTATAATTTTTTGTATTTGTCATCCTTAAAAAAATATTGCGTCTATCGTGGTGTATCTTTGAAGCCAGAACACCAAACTGGAGCACTCTTAGAAGCC
>CAKNXH010063638.1:86173-107817 GCA_932178445.1 Andricus quercusramuli | reverse complement strand
ATAGGTGTTAGGGATAGGTGTTTTAGATCGATCTGGAATTCTCGTGTCATTTATTTAGATGACACGTTCATTCCGCAACACTGCTCCGACCCAGGTTGCTGATCAATCTCTCTAGCGATCACCCCAAGTGAGGAACCTCACAAAATTGTTATGTATGGTTCCCCACTTGGGCCCATTAGTATCCAAAGTCTCTGTTTCAGGCGCCATTCACACTATTGTCACTCTGTTTACAAACTATTTGTCGCCACACATTTCTGTCCTGGCATACTACTCTAGCTTCCTTCACGTCCATGCATTTCTTCACGCAAGCTCTTCTGTTCCTATGGCTTCTTACGTCTCTTCGGATTAATGTCTCATTCACAGATTCTGACCATTCTTTCGGCGGTCTACCTCTGGGCATTCTACCATTTACTTTACCTTTATACACTTGCTTCGTCAGTCGTTCATCTTTCATTCTTTCAAGATGTCCGAACCACCTTAGCTGATTTCTTTCCCATATGTCAACTAGTGTCTCTTGTGTACCACATTCTTTGAGGATTGTCTCATTTCTGACTTTGTCCATCAGTGTTTTCCCGCATATTATGCGGAGAGGTTTCATGCCGATCGCGTTGATTTTGCTCCTGTCCTTTTCTTGACAGGTCCATGTCTCGCTACCGTATAGTACAGTTGGTACGAAGATAGAGTTATGTATGGCCATTTTAGCTTTTTTTGATATGTTTTTATTTCTGAGGATGGATCCTGCTCTACCGATAACCTGCTTACCCTTATTTATGCGCCTATCTAACTCCCCATCTATTTTTCCGTCGCTAGTGAATAGGCTACCCAGATATACGTACTTGTCAACTTGTTCTAATCCCTCACCATTTAGGACAATGTTGCACATTGTTTTCTCGCTTTTTCCCTCAAACACCATGATTTTCGTTTTATTCACGTTAATTTTGAGGCCCATGTTCTCCATGCTTGTATTTAGTTTATTCAACATTCTTTGCAAGTCCTCGATTGATTCTGCCATAAGAATCTTGTCATCTGCGAAAGCTAACCCACGTACCTTGACGGTTTCGAGATTTACACCTTCTTCGTCGAAGAGGGCAGTTCTTAGACATTTATCCATGAATATGATAAATAGCCACGAGGACATAACGCATCCTTGCTTCACCCCTTGCATAATATCGAACCAGTCGCTCAGTTTCCCATTTACCCTTACACTCGCTTTACTGCCTGTATAAATTGTTTTTATTGCTTGTAGGAGCCCTCTATTTACTCCATACTCTTTAAGGATTTCCCAAAGTTTAGTTCTATTTACCTTGTCGAATGCTTTTTCTAGATCAATAAATGCACAGAAAACTTTCTTTCCTACTCTCAAGCTCTTTTCTGTGATCTGTCTTAGGCTAAATATCTGATCTGTACATGACCTTCCTGGCATAAATCCACATTGGACTTCCCATATCTTCTCTTCTGTAATTTCCATTACCCTACGGATAAGTATTTTTGAGTATATTTTACTTACGGTACTTAGTAGGCTGATACCTCTGTAATTACTGCAGTTGCTTTTATCTCCTTTTCTTTTGTATATTGGTACGATAATCGCTTTTCTCCAATCGTCTGGGACTTCTCCCGTTTCGATACATAAATTTATTAATTCGCACAACCTGTGAGGTATGAACTCACCACCGTATTTAAGCATTTCAGCGCTAATATTGTCTATACCCGCAGCCTTACCGTTTTTCAAGTTCTTAATTATATCTCTGACCTCAGTGACACAGACTTTTTCAATTGGGTTTTCTAGTGCATTATGTTCTATGTCGCAGTTTTGTTGCCCTATATCTTCACCTCCTAATAGTTCTTTAAAAGAATCTTTTAAAGCGTCTACTATCCCGTCTATATCATATAGCATTTCGCCTTTACTGTTTCTCATGCTAGCAAACTCTGTACTTTTACTTTCCTTCAACTGTTTATATAATAGTTTCATAATTCCTTCAAAGCAGTTTTTTATTTTGTTCTCTTCTTCTGTTCTGATTTTCTCTTTACTCTCTTTGACTAGTCGTTTAACTTTCCTATTTTTGTGTCTGTAATCATTTTTAAGTCTAGTTTTCTCCTCATCGCTAAGACCTGTCATGTTCAGCGTTCTATTGCGCGCTTTTTTCTTTTCTTTTTGGGCTGCCGCAATTTCCTCATTCCACCATGCATCACCAGATTTTCTTCCTACAAATGCCGTACCACATATTTCGGTCGCAGTTTTAACAATGATATCCCGTAATAAAGTCCACGCGCCCTCTACATCTTTATTGCTTATAAGCGCTTCCCACGTTGCCCTATCTATGCGTTCAGTTAACCTCTTTTGGAACTCTGTTTCCACTTCTTGTCTCTGTAAATTTTCAATTTTTATTCGTGTTTGTTTCGTTTTCTTTGTTTTCTTTGTTCTCCATCCCCGCCCTAAGTTTATTTTGCAGACTAAAAGGTAATGATCAGTATTGCATTCGGCCCCCCTCATGACTCTTGTATCTGTAACTAGTTCTCTTAGTCTTTCATCTGCAATAACGAAGTCAATTATACTGCGGCTATTTCCTTTACACCAGGTGTACATGTGGATCATTTTATGTCTAAACCAAGTATTTGTAATGAATAGGCTCTTTTCTAAGCATAAGCTAACTAATTTTTCCCCGTTATAATTTTTTCTTGTTGTGTCCCCAAAATTACCTAGCACCCCTCCTGTATCTGTATCCTGACGCTGGACGCCGACCCATCCGTTCATATCTCCTAACAAGATTATTCTTTCACCTTGATCGCAAGTACTTATTGTATCATTTAAAGTGTCCCAGAAGGCGTCCTTAACTTCCCTCGAATCGCTATCAACTGGTGCGTAGCACGCTATGATAAATAATCTTCTGATTCCTACCTTCATTCTAGCCCATAGCAATCTGGGTGATACAAAATCATGATCTATGAGATGTTGACTTGCTTTTTCATTCATAATTAAACCGACCCCCTGACTACGATGTGATTCACTATCTACTCCTGACCATATTTCACAACCGCCTTCCAACACCCCATTTTCTATGTTTCTAAATTCGCAACCTTTTTTCTTCGTCTCAGGTACACAGAGAATATCTAGTTTCCTTGTGTGCATAGTTTCTCGTAGTTCTCTTATCTTAAGATCATTCACTCCTCTAGCATTCCAAACACCCAGTCTCCATTCATCGCACGAAACACGACCTTTACGTTTACCGTGTGCATGCCTTTGGTCAATCCGAGTTTCAGTCCATTCCGAGGCTACTTTATTGTTTGTATTATTCATGTTTAGATTGTACTCCCAACTATCACCTGTATGCGCGAGATTTATTTTGCGAATCGAAATCATGTCCTAAAATGATTATTAATTGTTTAAATAATTTCAAAATATCTTAAGCAAAAAAATATTATTCTTAAAATTCGTTAATTGTGTCATTCATTGCTGAAAAGAATAAATTTTCTCGATTTGTAGAGAAAAAAAATTTTAAACAAACAAAAATTGTTCAAAAAAATAAAAATTATTTTAAAAATTGCTAAATATTATGGAGAAAAAAAATATTACTCTTAAATTCATTTAATTGTGTCATTAATTCTAGAAAATAATAATTTTTCACGCTTCACCGAGGGAAAACATTTTTTAAACAAATCAAAATTGTTTAAATAATTAGCAAACATCCTTCAAAAATGTATTGCTTTCAACATTCTTTAATTGTGTCATTATTTTCAGAAAATAATAACTTTTTACGATTTTAGGGAGAAAAAATTGTTTAAACAAATGAAAATTCTTCAAATAATTACCAAATAAGTTAAACCAGAACTACTAATCTTGACATTCATCAAGTTTGTACGATTTATTCCGAAAGATAATAACTTTTCACGATTTACAGGGGGAAAAAATTGTTTAAACAAATACTAATTGTTTAAACAATTTCAAATTATTTAAAATATACTTTAAAACTCGTCACTTATCGATTGAAAATAATTCATGTTGAAATTTTTGTTTAAAATACCGTCTTTAGCATGAATTTGATAGAAAACTGCTATTTTGCATTTTTTGGGGCATTTTCCGGGCACAATTAAAGGGGTTCAGGTGTGTAAAAATTAAAAGCTAGTGGGTGGAAATTATTCCTTAAATACTCCTCAAGAGGTAACAATACTTTAATTGACAAAAAATGTGTAACAAGTACTTCTTTTTCCATTTTTTTTAAAATCGAGCTTTTCCCATTTAAAACCCCATGTTAATTTCAAAAGCCCGGGGGCACGGGTTAACGTTGAATAAAAAAATTAAAAAAATTATGGAATTTCTTTTTCCGGAAAACGAACAAAATGGGGGGGTTTTATCACCAAAAATCGAAAGTCAAATTTTTGGACCACCCTATTACATTATATATCTCTTCAATTGCGACAATTTTTAATTTCGCAAAAAAATAAAATAAATAAACATAAAGCGTCGGCACTTCGGCCTGGAAAATAATTTTGTTGGGCTATAACTGCTTTACATTTTGGTTAGAGAGATTTCCAGTCTGCGTATCTATGTAAACTTAACAGTGGGCAATTGTTGTTATTTATTGTTATTATTTAATTTAAAATATCACGAACTTTTCATGTCTTTAAAACAGTGCCTGAGCTTTCAATTGATTGAATTTCCTTAGAAGATTAACAATCGTTATATTTCAACGAATGTCATTGAACCCAGGTTATTGTCAAGAATATCTGCATCAACTCAGATGATGAAGGAAAATCCGAATTTGGAAAACCAATAATCCCAACATTTTCTACAAAAATGGTTTGTAAATATTATAATTGTTGATGTTTCATACAAATTGTTACTAACGATCACTCACAATAATTTAAAGTATTTTCAGATAAGAAAATTTTTTTTCGACAAAAATTACAACATTTTTTGAATATATCAAAATTTCGTCATATTTGCGATTGTTAATTTTACATAGAAATAGTGATAGCAAATATCTCTCACAATAATTTGAAGCAGTTTTGGTGCAAAAATTATTTTCCAGGCCAAAGTTTCAAAGTTTTATACTTATTTCTTTCATTTGTTAAAAAATCAACAATTGTTGTATTTTCACAAATATGACTAAACATCTATTATTTTTCGGGGCAAAAGTCTGCTGACTTTTTGGAACGAAAAATATGCGTTTGGTCTCACTGTGCGCCCCTGAGATTTTATAAAATTCCATGAAATCCGAACAAATCCCTCAAAAGTTTATTCAATTACACTCTCTGAAAGTCAACAAACATTTTTTGAAAATCCATACAATCCCTTGAGATGTTGAAAAATGCTGGAATAGTGTAAAATACCCTATAATCTTTGAAACACTTTTGAATCCGTTGAAATGTTTTGAAATATTTTGCAAATCACTTTGATCCTCACGGTTTTCTGTCGATGAATTTTTTTTACAACTTAATGTAAATCTTTGAACATTTATTTATAGGTAGGGCTGCTTTGCAACAATTTGAAAGAAGTTGCGAAAACTTTCGCGTTGATTTCAAGGCATTTATTACTCGCAGATCGGAAGAATCGGAATTATTCAAGTATTGGAGTAATGCTCTGGATTTAATTAACTGTCTTCGAGATTTAATACGTGCTGATCGCGAAGGAAATTGGCCTCTGCATGTTCAATCAGTCTTGAAATTGCAACCAATCTTTCACGTAATGGACCGCGTGAACTACGCTAGATGGAGTGGTGTTTACGTTGAGGATATCTTAAATTAAGAGAAAATTGCACCAGAAGTGTATGAAAAGTTCATGGAAGGCTCTTTCTCCATTAAAACCTTGAATGTTTCTTTTACATCGTCAAGTGCTGATCAAGAACTCGAACGAGGAATAAACAAACCCTTAAAAGGTTCTGCGGGTATCATAGGGAGCACGCAGAATAAAGAATATGTAACTCTGTGGAATTTGGTGTATCATGAAACACAAAGCACCAATAATTTTTACAGAAATCTAACTCTCGTTAAAGAATTCAATGATGAACTGCAAGTACATCATGATTCTTCCGTTCAAGGTACACAAAAAATTGAAACGAAAATTCAAGAAATGGTGAAATACATGTGCGAAAGAGTGAATCCATTCATGCCGGGAAATCAAGTGCTGCGGAACCTTTTAACCGAGGAAAAAGTCGAATCCACAAAAGCTCAAGAAATTCTAAACATATTCAAATCTGGATGTGAAAAATATGATAGTTTCCGAAAAGGAAGGTTTATAGAAAAAAAGAAATCTATTTCTGAACCAATTAAACGAGTTAGGTTTCCATCATTCGTATCAGTAGCGAAAAATCCTAATGTATTGAAAGGGAAAAATACGGAAAAAGTCAATAACACGTTTCACAGGTTTTTGGATTTAGCTCGAAAACGCTCTTTTCCCATAGAAGAGTTATTTACTTACGAGCTAAGTGGAAATTCGTCATTATTTGACGATGAAGGATTTCCAAAGAAATCGAAAAAGAGTGAACTCGTAACGGCTCTAGAAAGGGTTCTTTCTCCTGAAGATTACCAAATTTCACGTATGGATTATGAGAATGCTGTTATAATATTGAATGTAATGTTGCTCTGCAGAAAGTTAAATTAAAAAAATTCTGCGCTTTTCAGTGAGTCTACAACATTTAGAGACTTTGCAGAACGATTCTGCAAATTTCCCTTTTTTCCCAAAAATTTGCCACTTCAAAGAATCGACTTCGTTTTTGATTCTTATTTCCTAACGTCTCCGAAAGAAATGGAAAGAAAACGGAGAAGCAAAAAAGGTCAAATTTCGGTGGATAGAATTGATGATGACGTCAAAGTTTCGTGTGACGTAGACTTATTCTGGGCGGATTCAGACAATAAAAAACTTCTCCAGCAGTATCTTCGGGAGTATATTTTAAAATATTGCTCTACTATTTGGCCTTCAACGGAAGTTATATGCAGTGCGACGGACCAAGCAGAAGCCTGCAGCTCTTCTAGAAATGAAAATTTGAAGATCATTCAGCGATCAGACATTGAAGAAGCAGATATTCGCATAATAATACATGCAATGCATGCTTCCCAGCAAGGTTTCAAAAATGTTGTCTTATCTTCTGACACAGACGTTGTGGTGCTTGCTTTGTCTCACTGGAAAGGTTTTGAAAATGCAGGATTAAGTGTGAGTATATTTTATATGAAATAGCTAATTCTCAGGAATCGTAATGTTCTTGCACAATGAGTTAAATGAAGGGTAGCCCTGCGTAGGGGATATAAGTGCAATTTTCACGTATTATCAGCAGGGAACTAAAAATGTATCAACAATTAAATTTCCAGCCATCTACTATTCACTCTGCAAATAATAACGCGGCTTCTTGTATGCATTTTTCTTTATTATTATTATAGATTAGCAGTTCGAACTCGAAAGTTCATTGCCTCATCTACCCGAGACCGCCACACATCTCTATCCTGTGCATCCTCCATCCAGTTTAAGTAATCATGTCCTAGTTCTTTTAAATCATCCCTTACATTTTTCTCCCATCTGTTTCTCGGTCTGCCTAAGGGTCTCTTACCAATCGGTCTCCCTCTTAAAACTTGCGCCACTGTTCTTTCATTTCCCATTCTTGCTACATGCCCCGCCCATCTTAGTTTACGCGCTTTCATTACTCTATTAATATTTGCTGACCCGTAGAGAGCATGCAGCTCATCATTATGCAGTTTTCTCCATTCGCCGGTCTCTTCGTCCCTTTTTGGACCATAGATTTTTCTAAGTACTTTATTCTCAAAAACTCTAAACCTATTCTCCTCTCCTTTCGTCAGCGCCCACGTTTCGCACCCGTACATGACGACCGGCATTATTATTGTTTTAGAATGTATTAAGTTTAAAAACTTCCAACATATTACTGGGGTATAAGAAAAATGCATGCAAGAATTGTTTGTACTATTTGCATCAAACATTTCATAAAATACATTTGATGACACTTGCAACAATTAACAAATTGCAGACATTGTGGATGAAAGTAGGCTGTGGAAAAACAACAAGATATTTGCCTATACACAAACTAGTTGCTAAACACGGAGAGGCATACTGTTTATTACTTCCTGCCATTCATCACCTCACAGGATCAGACTATACCAGCAAAATTGGTACCAAATCCAGTGGATTGAACAAGGATCTCAGCAATTATTTGATGGACTTCAGTGAAGGTGAGGAAATATGTACAATGATTAAAGCTTTTTGATATGAGATTACTTTGAATCGAGTTCGCAAACTCTATTTTTATAACAAAAAAATATATTTACTGTAGTGAGAAGTGAACATTTAGATAATTTTGCATTTTAGCCATTCCCGCCGATGACTTTGGGGAAATTATCAACAATGCCGAAGAATACCTTGCTCGAGTTTTCAAAGTAAGCGGCAAACCACAGAAAACTTTCGACAATCTACGATTTGAAGCATACTGTTTTAATAAAGGTGCAACTGGAGTACGTGAATTACCACCTACAAGTGCCTCTGTAAGATTGCACATCTTGAGGGCTTATTATCATACGTATAATCATGTCAACTGCTGTAACGAACAATGTGAAAAGCTAGATCCTTTGCAGTTCAGTTATGATAAAATTGACAACAGTCTTGTACCCACGAAGACAAAAAAAGATTTTCCTCCCCCTGATAAATTAGTTCCCAACTGCATAAATTGTACGACATGTTCACAGAAAAAATGTCCCTGTGCATCCTCTGGAATATCTTGTTGCTTATTTTGTTCATGTCAAAAAATGGGTACCTGCAAAATTAAACCTGTAACAGATCAGAACTAGAGTCAGAAACAAAGGGACCTATTCCGTCACAAATGTTTTTACAAAATTGACATTTTTGCTCAGTTGTACATTAATTTCACCGTGAACAGTGTAATTATATTGGTTACCATTTTCATTACCTGCTCGTTATCCTTTATAAGCATTGTCTGCAAGGAAAATGTTAAGTTCAAAGGAAGGTTATCTTTATTTTTTTATTAATATTGGGCACGAAATAAAACTTTTTACCTTCATGATATTTTCTCGTACGGCGAGCCACTATTAATCCACGGCCTTCTAAACAAATGTATTTTTTGTAAATATACGCCACCAACGAGCCATCATTTTCAGGTTATTAGTATAATGATAATTTCGCCGCAAATAGCACTATTATCTTCTCTCTGTGTCTTAATTGAGGGTTCTTGTTAATATCAACAGATATAACCAATAAGGAGCAAGAAGGAAGTACTTATTAACAGTAAGAACAGTAGTTGTGAACAATAAGGAAAACAATTCAAAAAAATCAATTTCAGTCCTAACGGGTTTTTATTTCTAACAATATTGTTATGAACAATAAACAATACCATTGATGAGAAGCATAAATTTTGCGACAATTTAAAGGTAAATTATGACACTGGTTGGCTTTGATGATTTTTATCATTAAATGAAAAGTTTAGACGATTTTTTCTTAAAAATTGAAATTATTTAACAACGATACACTGGGAAAAGTTTTCATTCGATCAGAATATTTCTTGTTCCTTCCAAGAGACCCTACCTCGATATAGACAATATACCAGTTTTAAGTGTTTCCGATCTATGAATTCGGATGTGAAAATACGTCAATTTCGTTAAAAAATCATATTCTTATAACGCTGTGAATTGTAGACGCATTATACTATAAAAAAAGTCACACAGCTGTACAGTTTCTTATAATTATGTAAAAATCAAAATTAGTCACTTTTATTAAGAAATTAAATTATATATTTCTTTATCACTAATTACTGATTATTTAGATCCTAGGAGAAAATGACCACTGACTTTTTAATAGGCCAAATGTACATAGCATAAGGAATGTAAGCCTACGCCCTCGCCTACGCCTTTGCATTTTGACCGAGGGGTACACGACTCCTGCAATCGGTGTACACAGTTCATTAAAATCACCCTGTTGTCACCTTGCAATCACTTTAATCGCATTGCAATTTTACAGTGCAGTCATGCAATCGGTGTACAGCGAATTTTAAAGTTATGTACCCCTCGATTTTGACTCTTTGGTGCACGTGTTCGCGCTACGTGCTCAAGCCAGCCCAGCAGGGAGCAGCGAGCCTATTGTACCTAATGACAGGCGACCTCCAAAAAAAAAAAAAAACTTAACATTAATAATTCTGCAGGGAATAACAATTTACAAAAATAAATATTATTAATGGATTCCAATTCACTTTTGAAATTATTTGTACTTTATCCCAACCTTGTAGGATGTATAGAAACAAAGTTAGATGCGATTTTATTTCAGATCTTTTCATTACCTCTACAGGTGCGAATTTTATTAGATTTTGATTTCAAATCATATCACTGTTTTCAGAGAGCTTCAAAGAAGCACTATGCAAATTTTGACTCCTTTATGTCCTTTCCCTGTAAAGCTGTGGCAAGTTAAAAAGACTGTTTAAACAATGATGCCTAATTACATGAAAATAATTCAATTTTCATCTACTTTGTACGACAATATATCAATTAGTAAGCATAGAACGCTTTTGTGTTAAACATTTCATAATAAAGCAAATTCCTTTCGAGATACAGGACTATTAATTAAAAGTCGTTTTTCGCTCGTAAATTAAAACCCTCCTATCTTTACAATTATTAACTTTAGAGAGATAGTGTCCATTATAAAAATTGTTCATTGTAACTCATATTTTCGATTCTACCAAAATTTTTTCAAATAAAACAATATTACTCAGCACAGAAGGGAGATGAATTTTTGTCCATTATTTTACCTATTATCGCTTTTTTTCCTTTTCGTCTACAAAAATGCAAACAAAATTTTTTGAAAATATTGAACGGTAATGTAATAATTAATTGATTATGAAAATTTAATTAATCGCTCATATCTCGAGAACGCCATAAATGCCAGAGGGGTATCACGCAGATTCGGAACCAGGAGATCATTCTGAACAAGAATCATTAACAATATTGCATGTCAAATACTATTGAAGATGGAAAGTAATGTAGATTACTGGTCAAATTTTTTTATTTTGATTTACGTCTGAGAGACTCTCAGATCGTAAACGTTATAAACGTTTCGACTGCTCGTCGACAGTCCTCATCAGTACAATTCTACTACTATAAATGTAACCTGATGGTTTAATTGTAATTTTTCGTAGGTTCAATTTACTATTGTATTGACTCCGTCTGCAGGACGGACTTAAATATAGATTAAAATTATTGTTGACATATTAAAACACCTTCGTTTTCTTGCCGTCCAGCAGACTGAATTCATGTCAAACGCGAATCCGACGGAAGTGGGTATGGCGTCCGGACTAGTATTGGGATTTTTCTGTTTGAGATGTAACTGGGGGGGGGGCGGGTCGCGCGCACCTTAGATTCGAGAAAATGTTACTGGGGGCAGCGAGTGTGGTAGAAGGTCCATTTGTGGGTTCGCTGCGTCGCTCCCCTTGCGACGCACGGGAGTGAGGGTTCACTAGCGAGGATTGTTTCGTCGATGTCGCTGGGAGGGAGTTTCGCGTGATTGGTTAGCTCTCGTTACGTCAAAGTCTACAAGCGTCATATACATGTATCTTTTATAATTTTAATTTATAATTGTAAATATACTCAGCGGACATCAATCCACTGGGTCTTTCGTTGACTAAGGCGTTCCAACATCAGTGGTTTAAAAGTAGGTCAATCTAAACTTACAACTTGAAAGTGTGCTACGAAATAAACTTAAAATCTAAATTTTATTTTTACTATTTACACAAAACGATAACTAAAACTCAATACACGGTCAGAAATTGTTTTAGAAATCATTGACCGATGTTCATGCATCGCTTCTTCTGCATTCTCCTTCCCGGTAGCGTGCTGGAGCTGGAACGTCTTTCGCTCGACAGCGTTCAGGGACCTCTTCTTAGGTTGCCCTCGACGGTGTTCCTGTACCGGAGGGTCTTGGTTGATCTGGAGCCTTTTTCGCCGGCGGGGCGCCCCCCCGACGGAGTTCCTGTTCCTGAGGATCTTGGATGATCTGGGGCCGTCTTGGAGGCCGCCCTTGACGGAGTTCCTGATTCGGAGAATCTTGGTTGATCTGGGGCCTTTTTCATGGTTGCCTTTGACGGCGCTTCTGGGCCAGAGGGTCATTGTCGAGAATTTAGATCAACGGATCGGTCTCGGGCCTTTACAGAGGCCGCCCTCTACGGCGTTTCTGGACCGGAGGGTCTTGGGTGCCTAACAAGGCGACGGGTACCCATTGGGGATCGCTATTCGTTTGTATGGTTAACTCTTGGGACGATCTGTGTAGCATGGGTACCCATCGGCGTTCGCAAGTCGTTTGTATGTTTGATTCTTAGGGCGATCTAGGTAGCAGGGTTATCCACTGGGGGTCTTGGTGGAAGGAGACGTCCTTGTCGGCCACATCGTGCCTGGACTACATCTGCTTAGGAATCGCCTTCGTCTGTCCGGTAGAGATTTGGCAATGATACCTGAGGGAATATTTTTGTACAAGGGGGTGACTTGCCACTGGGAGTGGATGTCATACAGAGGGTTGATTTATGATGTGGTGTTTATTCTTGACGGGGTGAGCGAAATATCTGCAGGGGATGGTTTGTTCTTTGAATGGATGACTTACCTCAGGATGTGGATGTCGTGCGGGGGTATATTTACCACTTAGAAGTTGATTCACCAAAGGAAGGGGAAATTATTAACAGGAGATGACTATTTACACGGAGATGATTTGCACAGAAGAAGGATATCATCCTGAGGAACAATTTATCGTTGGGGTTTGTTTCACAAAAGGGAGGGCGAATAATTTATAAGGGGGTGATTTCCTATAGGGCCTTGATTTCTCATAGTGGTTGGTTGTTGTACGGGGATGGCCATGTTTATAGCAGGGCTTAAATTCTTGAAGGAGGAGTTGTTCGGGGGGAAGTCGGTGCTCTGGAAAATATTTCGAGGGTGGGCAAACTGCTGTTGGTTGAACTCCTACTTTGGAGATCGACGGGAGAGTGTGAGGGATTCCCACAGGGCGTAGATTTGTCGAGGAATCCGTGCTCTAGTGATTACTACTAGGGTGGGAATGCTCCAGTTGGTTAACCTCCAGGTTCAGGCACCGAAGAGGCCATGTCTAAGTTCATGGGCGCCACTGGGTGTTTATTTACTCCCAGAAGTGAAAGCATTTTTTTATGAGAGTAACGCGCACATTGAGCATGCCGCAGCCCTATGACCCTCTTTGCTGCACCTCCAGCAGGCCTGAGTCCTATCTGGAGCCCTGCATCCCGCCGCCATATGGCCAAAGCCCAGGCAGCGGTAACACCTTACCACTTTGAGGTGTCCCGTGCGGAGAAGTCTTTCCGCCAGCTCCTCTTTCATTTCGACAAAGGCGCCATGGGTTCGAGAAAATGCTACTGGGGACAGCGAGTTGGGTGGGTGATCCAGCTGTGGGTACTGTGATGGAGACGATGTGCCAGTCGGGAGGAATCCTGGAAGATCCAGGGGGAAGGCGTCCTTGGTTTGGGTCTTCTTCGCTCGGGCTAGGGTTTGAGCGAAGAAACCAGGGAGATGTGGCTTGAGCCGAAGCGCAGGGAGATCTGACTTCTTGGTCTCGCGCACCGTACTTTTATGTACTTCGCTGTGGCCGCGGCGCACCATTTGCCAGAAAGACTTTAACATTTTTCCGGGGCTGCGCGAGACGGAATTCTAAGTAATCCTACAACTGAGGTTAGAATTCCGTGTCAACGAAAGTAAGAAGAATTTTGGATGTTAACTGAGTATAATTCATAATTATAAATATACTCAGCGGACCAGAGTTTTTCTGATATGTTAAGAAATTTCAATCAAAATTTCCACGAGATATCTAATAAATTTCGAAGCTATCCTCATGAAATTTCTCGATGAAACCAAAAATCAAAAAGTTAGATTTGTTAGATCATTTTGAAATAAGTGAAATTTTTGTTTTTAAGAAATCCGTAAGTTTTAATCGTTATTTTTAGTAGGTTTCAACAAGATTGACAAATTATCTTCATAATATTTTTGAGTTGAATAAAACTTTGAAGTGATCTAGATAACTAATAATAAAATAGTTTAGCTAGCTGTATTAGGGCATTTTTTGAAACGCAGTGAAATTATTACATTCTCATCAGAGAAGGTATTAGATTTGTGTGAAATTTGCGGCCCCCCCCCTTCGCTTTGTCAAATGTCCACGTTTTAAGACATTCTGAACCCGAAAAATAGATTTTCGCAAATGTGTTTGTCTATGTTCGTGCATGTGTGTGTGCGACTGTGTGTCTGTAGATTTTTAGTCTGTCAGCACGATAATTTTTGAAAGAATCGACATATTGGATTGGCCTTTGGTATACTATTTTACTGCCCTGAAATGAAGGTCATGCTCGTTAGCCAGCCATTTTGGATAAAAATTCAAAAAGTTAAAGCATTTTCAAAATGGTTGAGAACAATTTTTTTTCAAGATTCAAAAAGTCTATGTTTTGTAGCCAAATAACGCACGATATGGAAAAAAGTTTAACGAACGAAAACGTTGCTTTTTGGAAGCCCTACAAGTTTATCATACCAACTTTTTCATTTTCCATGAAAAATCGAAAATAAAAACTTTTATGGCACAAAAAATAATGAAAAATAAAAAATTCCATTTTTCTGTCGAACTATGCAAGGTACGAAAAAAGATGAATTCACAAAAATAATGCACTTAAAAAAGATCTGCAAACACGTAGTTTTTGTTTTAAGTGTAAAAAACGGGATTAAAAATTAAAAAAATTAAACTTTTGGACAAACGACACAAGCCATGAGAAAAATGAATAGGCAAATTCATTTTGGATTTTCAATCCAAAATGTATCGAGCGCGAAGTGTGAGATAAATATACATCATCATGCGCGAAGCGCGAGAACCAATAGTCATCGATTTTAAAAGGGCGCTTTTTTTGCAAGTTTCCACAGAAAGAGATGAAAAAATGGTGGGAGGGACAGAGTTTCATAGATATAACGGAAATTGAGGGAGATAGAGAGGGAGAGACAGAGGGCGAGGGATTGACAGGGAGGGTGAGAGAGGGGGCGTGGGAGAGAAAGAGTGATGTAGTGATGCAGGTATAGGCTGAAAGTTGCACACCAGAAAAAGACTAAACGTTGTTTGAAACTAGTCTCAAAGTGGTATTAAATTGGTATTTCTTTTCAAGATGGTAGAGAGGCTGTAATTAGCAAATGAAGTTCAGTATGCGAGCCATCTGTAACTCTATATCAGGAAGCTACCACCAATATCACGCAAGCGCAGTAACGCTGCATTACTGCTGTCAGTTCGCGAGTTCGAGCCATTCCGTTATTCTATTCGACTGCAACTGTCTTATTTTTTTGAATTGAAAAATAGATTTTCAAAACCCGTGAAATTAGAACCGCCAAATTCTGGAATGATTTCCTCGGAATTGGTTAACTTTTTCTAGTCTAGCTCATTTTCTACCAATTTAGCAACTCAGTATCTCGAGAGTAAGTTTTTATTTTTTGTTCAAACTGAAAATTTCACTTTTTATCGTGATCATCAACCGAGCCTGTTGCAATTATAGGTTTCTGACTTTTTGAGATTGTAAACTTCCACATTTTATTTCTCGGAACTAGATGATTTTTGTTATCATACCTTTTAGGCATCAATTCAGAAACACTTCAGCTCGGGGGCAAATTTTTGTTTTCATCATTAAATGGTGGGTTTGATGTTACAGAATATTATTTCACTCTCCTAAAAATGTCAACTTTCTTGGCTATCTAGTTCTGTACTGCAAGCCTTCAAATATTCTTCCGGAAATAAAATAAAACAATTATTTAAACAAAAAACAACGTTCACTTCACTCCCCTATGTTTGTAATTTATTATACTAATTTTTCATACTGCAATATTATTCATTATATTATATAATGTGCATTCTTATATCTTATAAAAATGTATAAATAATTACTCACTTTTAGTAAAATTTTGTAAAAGTTCTATTATTCAAAATTTTTAATTTGTATGTCTTGTTTCTTCTAATTTCAGTTCGCCTTTGATTTAATGTTCAACTTCAGCTTTAAAGTTATAATAATAATTTCAGGCTCAAGTATATTTTTAGCTGGAACAATTTTTTTAACTTGAATGTTCCAATAAATTATTTGTGGTAGCTGATTTTGCTTTTACTTCTGAATTTTAACTAAATAAGATTAGTAGAACCATAATCATTAGATTCTTTTTTTTATGCTGGGAAATTTTGTTGAAATTTAAATATTTTTTACTCATAATACATCTGAAAGTAAATAAAAAAAAAAAAATTGATTAGCATTTCGAACTCGAAAGTTCATTGCCTCACTACCCGATTCGGGTAGTGTTTCTAGGTGGATAAATACTACCAGTGTGGGTCCACCACACCCACGACGGGTCAACAACACGCTGTATTCCCCGAACGGTCACCCATCCAAGTACTAACCGCGCCCAACACTGCTTAACTTCAGTGATCTAACGGGAACTGGTGTTTTCAGCGTGGTATCGCCGTTGTAATAAGTAATAAATCGTTTAAATTAAACATATAACTATTGAAATTTGAGTTAATTAAATTTATAAATTTCAATTAAACCTTTTTAAATCCACCTATTCATATGAAATTTGTAAAACGATAAAATAAAAAAATTATATTCTTCTGTTAGCCTTCGCTTTTCAGCGAAAAAGCTTGGCTGAGATTTTGTCGACAAAATTCAAGCGATTCATTCGCGTAATTGGCTAGAGTGGGTTCGATTTTTTATAGCGTTTGAGCGTGCAATTATGTTTGTAAGTGACCCTGCGTGCAACTGTTAATTTAAAAAATAAATTAAGTGCAGTTATTATACATAAAACATTTTGTTGTGTGCAAATTTATCATTATATTACATCATCTGTTTCAATCTGCTGCAATGGAACGTCTACCGACGATTCTACAACGCCTGCCTCACATTTTTAGACGTATGTAAGAATCTCTCTTTATTTTTTTTACTATTGCGCAGGCGCGCACACAGCATGTGCTCCGATTATATCGCTGCACAAAATTCATACTTTATGTAAAATTATAAAACTTTTATGTGCAAATAATAGTGACTGTTGCTTGTTTATATATTGCTTCCTCATAGAGGAAGCTTTGTAATGGTGACATTTTTCAAAATTTTTAAATTCATTTAATTAAACCCTCCCTAATTTAAAAATGTCTAATACAACATTCTAAGCAATTGTCAGGATGTGTGTGGATGTGTGGATGTGTGGATGTCACGCTTTTTTGTGAACACGATAACTAGAAAACGGTTGCAGATAAATTGATGAAATTTGGAGAGCTTATTTTCCTCACTAATATCTTGAAACTGACCGAAGGATTTCTAAAAATATTAATTGCATTTTTTTCTAGCACTCAATAATATTTTAAAAATCGGTTTTTTATAGTAAAACTTTTTTTCACTAGCATAATTCAGAGTTGATGCAAGAACATAAAAAATTCCTTGGTTCGAAACGAATCGATTGACCTATAATAATAATGCATTTTATCAAAGACTACGGAAGTTATGGTAATTTATATATTTTGAAAATCGGTTTTTTATAGTAAAACTTTTTTCATTAACATAATTTAAAGTTGATGCAAAAACAGAAAAAGTGTGTTGATTCGAGTCGAATCGATTTACCTATAATATTAATAAATGTTATTGAAGAGTAAGGAAGCTATGGTAATGCATAATATTTTAAAATACGTTTTTTTATAGTAAAACTTTTTTCACTAGCACAATTCAGAGTTGATGCAAGAATATAAAAGATTCCTTGGTTCGAAACGAATCGATTGGCCAATAATATTAATGCATTTTATCAAATTGTAGGGAAGTTATGGTAATTTATATATTTTGAAAATCGGTTTTTTATAGTAAAACTTTTTTCAATAGCATAATTCAGAGTTGATGCAACAATATAAGAGATTCCTTGCTTTGAAACGAATCGATTGACCTATAAGAATAACGCATTTTATCCAAAAGTAGGGAAGTTATGGTTATTTATATATTTTGAGAATCGTTTTTTTATATTAAAACTTTTTTCATTAACATAATTCAAATTTGATGCAAGAACAGAAAACATGTGTTGATTCGAGACGAATCGATTGACCTATAATATTAATACATTTAATTGAAGAGTATGGAAATTGTGAAACTGCATAATATTTGAAAACACGGTTTTTCATAGTAAAACTTTTTTCAGTAACATAATTCAAAATTGATGCAAGAACGGAAAAAATCTATTGATTCGAGGCAAATCGATTGATCTATAATCATAATACGCTTTATTGAAGATTAGGGAAGTTCTGCTAATTTATAATATCTGAATCATCAGTTTCAAACAGAAAAACTTTTTTCATCGACATAATTTAAAGTTGATGCATGAATAGAAAAGACTTTCTTATCATAACTTTTCAAATAGAGTAATATTATGACAATTTTTGTGAAGAAATCATAAAGCTGGGAAAGGGATAGGGTGCGTCAGAACTTTTCCTTTCCCTTTTCCAGCTCAAAAAATTATTATTTCGAACGCAAGATTTAATTTGTCTGATTTGTCTTTGTATTTAAAACATTTTTTGTATTATTTTGTAATTTTTCATTTTTGGTAAATTTCTATTTTTAAATTGAGCAAAATGAAGACTTTTGTTTGTCTATTATTGAAAAAAATAACTAATGCTTCCTCTATGAGGAAGCAAATACATTTGCTAACGGGAAGCAAAGTGCTCGTGAAATGAGCACCATATAATTATAAATACAAACAAAGTGGAAACACTCGAGATCGAATTCACAGCTAGTTTACGAGTGTATTAAACAATAGGGTTGTTTCCAAAGTCAGATATCACTTTTACAATGAATGGATCGTATGGTCTATAAAATTCTTATTTTAAAAAAGGCCCATAAAATATTTTTACGTATTGCTAACTATTTTTAATTTAATGTTGAAATATGCATTTTCTATCACGATGTCGATTGGAGGGCTCCTCTGACGTCAAAGGGGTCGGATTTTCCACCAATCACAGCTTATGTGTCAATGATTCTCAAATATCTTTTTCTATGCCGATGTTTTGTTTTAGTTATCTGCACTTTGGAAATAGAAGTAGCAAAATATTGTTTCAAAAAGTGTCAATGAAGCGACGCTTTTCTATTGTGCGGTGCTCCGCCTCGAGGGAGCTCGAACTCGAAGCTGGACGAAGCGCTGTGGTGCTCAACCGGAGGCTACTGTGTATGTACGCGCGAAGGTACTTTTAAAATTTAAATGGCTCTGTTCCCACCTCTATATCCACTGGAGGCTACTGACTGTGTACGTTGCGGTGGTAATGCAAAGTACGTAGCGTTATCGTTGGCTAACTGTAATTGCAAAGTAACGTACGTTAGATAAATAAATGAATAATCAAATAAATAATTAAATAAATAATTAAATGAATAAATGAATGAATAATTTAATAAATAATTGAATAATTATTGAATATTTAAATAAATAACTGAATGAATAATTAAATAAGTAAATGATTGAATCATTAAATAGATAAATAATTAATTAAATAAATAATTAAATAACTAATTAAATGAATAAATGAATGAATAATTAAATAATTTAATAATGATATGAATGAATAAATAAATGATGTCACCTTTAAAATTTAGATGGCTCTGTTCCACACCTCCATAGAGGTCGAGACTGAGGCGCGTTTTTTTTTACGTGGTGATCCCCAGTAGGCCTAGTCATTTAATTATTCATCATTTGATTACTTATTTAATTATTTATTTGATTATTCATTTATTTATCTAACGTACGTTACTTTGCAATTACAGTTAGCCAACGATAACGTTACGTACTTTGCATTACCACCGCAACGTACACAGTCAGTAGCCTCCAGTGGAAATAGAGGTGGGAACAGAGCCATTTAAATTTTAAAAGTACCCTCGCGCGTACATTCACAGTAGACTCCGGTTGAGCACCACAGCGCTTTGTCCAGCTTCGAGTTCGAGCTCCCTCGAGGCGGAGCACCGCACAATAGAAAAGGGTCGCTAGGCCTAGTCAGGTACCATGGTACCCTGAGATGCGTTTAACCCCTTGTTTTAATTGAAAACTTAACTCGTACATATTTGGTTCAAAATTTATCTTCTTAAATTGAAAATTCAAATATTTGGTATAAAATTCCTGTATTTGATTGCAAATTTGGATTTTGAGGGAGAATTTTTAATCTTCTTGGTGACTAATTCATCTTTTTGATTGGAAATTCCTTTCAAACAAAACTTACTAACTGAAAATTACCCTATTTTATTTTTGGTGGAAAATTTATCTCTTTAGTTTCAAACTTATGTAATCGGTTAAAAATTAATTTTTTGTACTTGAAAATTCACTTTAACTATTCAATTTTTTGTGGACAATTTACCTTTTTTGATAGAAATGTAGTCTTTTTCATTAGAAAATTATCTTTTTTGTAAAAAATTTAACTATTCTATTTTTTGTTAAGAATTCATTTCTCTCACTGAAAAAAAAAACTATTCAGTTGAAAATTCGTTTTTTTGTGGATGGACAATTCATCTTTTGTATTAAAAAATCCACCATTTGCTCAAAATTTAATTTTTTTGGTTGAAAATACATCATTGTGAATAAAAATTAATTTCTTTACTTGGAAGTTCGTTTCTTTTTAGTTGAAAATTAATTTTTTTACTGTAGATATAACTATTCCATTTTCGCTTAAAAATTCATATTTTTAGTTGAAAATAAATTAATTTGGCTGGAAACTTTTTTTCAATTTACTTTTCTGACTGCAAATTGAAATATTATATTTTTTGATTTGTAAATTGATCTTTTTTAGCTTAAAATTGAATTATTTTATTGAGGATTCATTTTATTTTATTTTTTCAAATTGATTGTTTCAACTAAGAATTTTATTCTTTCATTTTTAGTTAAAAAATCATTTTTTTATAAAAAAAATATTCTGTTGAAAATTCGTTTCTTTTTTTGTTAAACATTTACTTTTCTGACATTTTAACTGTTATAATTTTGGTTGAAAATCGATTTTTTTTAGATGGAAATTCATGTTCTTAGTTGAAAATGTGTCTTTTTTGGTAGAAAATTAATCTTTTGGGTTAAAAATTGAAATAAATATTTGGTTCAAAATTCATATTTTTGGTTAAATATTCATCATTCAACATTTCAGTTAAAAATTAATTTCTTTGGTTGACAATTTTTTGTTGACTTGAAACCATAGCTAAAAAGTATTTTAAATATATTTAGAAACAAAATTTAGCACCTTTTCCAATTTCAAGCGATGCATTTTCCCTCGAAATTTAAAGAATGTAATTATTATTAATAATGATAGAAAATACGATTTTTTCAATCCAAATTCAAAATGCTCATAGATGCTCATGAAATTCTCAAAGCACATATAGTTCGAGCATATTCTCATGCTCGTGAGAATTTTAACGATTACTTAAACTCTTTGGAACACTACGGATACCAGAAATCAATACCCAAATCTGGAATACAAGAAAACGTTGGGTCTCTCGAAAAAGCTCAAGTCCTTTTGAAATCGAGTTACTGGGAAAACTAAAAATGCCTTAACTTGTCAAGATCGATTATATTTCTCTTTAAATTTATCGCAAATTGAAAAAATGTTGATTTATTTAATTTAAAGATTGAAACATTCA